>JAKCPI010020127.1:0-21276 GCA_023213315.1 Euborellia annulipes | reverse complement strand
TAGAGGAGTTGTTGTGACATCCCGTACTTATCCCTGTGGAAGGGACATAAAGTCCCTAATCAAACTAGGACATTCTCCATAGCATAGAAAAGGTAGGATAAAAGGAACCAGAAATAAGGAGTTAGAGATAGGAAATGATGTAACTTCACGGGGTGCCGGTAGATGGCTAGGGCCAGAGGCCGGTTGGGTTTGAGGTGTGTGTCTTCGTACACAAAAGCACCTCGGGTAAACAAACGGGGATCCCGATAGGGATTTCAAATAATCTATATATATAATTCACTAATGTCCGTCTGTCTATCACGCTCTATTTAGGCAACTTCCCGTTGGAATTTTGAAATGAAATTTTTTATACATAAATAGGACCTTCTCGGGATTACAGGAAAATTATTTTCATCCCGGAATTCCCATAACTTTTTGAGTTATTAATTTTTAAAGTTACGATTTCTCCCATAGGAAATGTATAGAGAAATATTTAAAATATTCTTTTCATTTGTGTATTCCATGAATGTAAACAAATCTTCAAGCAGGCACTGGTTTGGAATAGTAATGATAATTTTTTTTTCAGCCCTCGGGGCATGGCGTAGAGGTTAGCGTGCTAACCTCATATACCAAACGTCGCGGGTTCGGACCCCAGGCAGTCCGATGATTTTATTTAAGCCAATTGGATACCAAATGGCTTAAATAAGAATGCCTGGACCCCATATATGTATATTAATCTCTATAACGGATATCGTAAAAGTGTTAAATGGCCTAAGATGCCGAAAAGACTGTGTGAATGTGTGTGTGAGTGTGAGTGTGAATGAGAAAAAAGTGTGAATGTTTTTTTTGTTAAAAAAAAAAAAAAAAAAAAAAAATTTTTCATAATTAAGAAGAAAGGGCGAGGTCCGCCGCAGGCGGGCCCGAGCCAGCTGGAGGGGGTCCAGGGGGGCGAAGCCCCCGTGATCTAGACGCAAAGGCGGGCGCCACGGGTTCTCATAATTAAGAAGAAAGGGCGAGGGTCCGCCGCAGGCGCGGCCCAAGCCAGCTGGAGGGGGGTCCAGGGGGGCTAGGCGCGAAGCCCGCCGAAGGCGGGCGGAGCGGCTAGTAATAATAAATATGGCTAGCAAACAACAAATTCAATGCCGAAAATTAAATAATTATAATATTAATTAATAATGATTATTCAGGCTTGCAGTTTCTTTCGTCGTCCCAGGATGTAGGTGGGTTGTTAAATTAAAACGATTACTCTATTTTAATTATTTTATTTTCTCTCCTTTCAGGTCAAATGGAATTGCAATCTTTTTCACTTTCGAAATTGTCGTATTTCATTATCAAGACCTGTAGTTAGAAAATCCAAAATTTAATTTTTTTAATGAAGTCTAAACGTTTTTTAGCATTTTAAATTCTAAATGTATATAGGTCTATATTTGTTTAATCTCTTTGTCACGCTTTTATAAAATACATTCATCAATATAACAATCTTTCTATTTCATTTATAAATAAAATTAAATCATTTATTCCTTTTTTTCCCTTAAAACGTAATTCATTAATTAATAATATTGAGATGATGGCTGATCTATTAACAGATACGAGTAGGATGGCAGCCAGGAAAGAAATTAGAGAAATATTTAATCAATCTTTATCTAATTTTATTTCGATTGCCGACGTTTCGGACGCAAATCGCGCCCTTCCTCAGGATAATCGATATTTAAAAAAATACAGATGGGCGTATATTTTAAAACTATCGATTGTTCTGAGGAAGGGCGCGATTTGCGTCCGAAACGTCGGCAATCGAAATAAAATTAGATAAAGATTGATTAAATATTTCTCTAATTTCTTTCCTGGCTGCCATCCTACTCGTATCTGTCATATAAATTAATATTAATATTAATCTTATTTGTTCTTCATTTGCATTTAATTCACTCATTAATTTCTTTAATGCATCTTGTCGTAAGTTTTTTTGTTTTTGGTATCCCCCAATTCAGGATATTTTTGATATATTCTTAAAAATGCTATTATTTCATTTGCTGACCATTTTATGAGGCCTGGATCCGTCATATTATGATTAAAAAATATATATTTATTTAAATAGAACAGAACAATTTGACATGTGAGCTGCAGATTAGAAATTATAATGATATTGAGTTGTCAATCGAGGCAGACTGACCAATAGAAAGCGTCTACTCGGTCACGTGATCACTCTACTCACAAGCTTGAGGCGAATAGATTAGAAGATGTTTTAATTCAGTCGCAGCGGTTATTTAGTAGTAGCGACTAGGCTGTCACACAATGCAATCACTCGCTATTATTGAAATAAGCAGCGACTAAATCGCCCCGTGTGACCGAGGCTTTAGTTATGCCCTGATGACCCTCATGAAGCTTATTTAAAATTTCAATCCTCATCGATAGAGATATTATTTTGATAGGTGTGAAATTATCGTCACATTGCACCATTTCAAGAGGACGTAGAGGATATATTTTTTTTTTAAATTAATTAATCACCAATGTTTATTTTTATTTATTTTTTTTTTATCATTGCTTTTTTCTCACTGGTGGGGGCTTTTAATTATCAATTTGCTTTATTTAAATAGGTTAAAAAAATGTAAACAATACGTCATTATTTACATTTATTGTATTTGAGAAATTCAAATTCCTAAAACAAAATAAAGAAAAGTTGTTTTTGTTGAAGTAACCAATTCATGGAAAGAATAATTAATGTTGTAGCAACAACAACAACAACAACAAGAATTATTATTTTTTTAATTATTCAATTTTTTTTCCCCTCCTTCTCTCTCTTATAAAGTTTCAATGAGTGAAAGAGAGAAAGAGAAAAAAAAGTTTTTTTTTTTTTTTTTTGTTTTTTTTGAAGAGTTAGTCTCAGTTGGTTGTATTTGATTTCAAATGGAGAAAAGAGAGAGAGTTGTTGGAATTAGTTTCACCCTGAATGAGTGAGCGAAACCAAGCCAAGCCAAGCCACTTGATTTAAGCAGAAACTTAAATAAGTTTTCTTATTACCTAGCCTACTCGTCGTACTTACTTGAACGGTGATATTTCGATAAGTGAAGACAAGATGTGTGGGCAGATATTCAAGACGGCAACTCCGGAAGAGTGGTTGAAATCGATTCCCATCTAAAAAAAAACGAAAAATCAGTAGGCATGATTTAACAAATCACTTGACAAATCAACACTATATATGCTAATATTCAGACAACTTGGAATATTGCCATTCTTGCACAATATTAACAATATTGCAGGTCATAGAGCAACATTGCAGGAATATTAGCCGAAAAATTCCTACAAATTATTAAGTGGCAGACATGAATATTGCAGCAAAGTTACTGCAATATTCCCTGTAAGATTAGCTTGGAATATTGCGCTACAATATTTTCCGAAATTAGTAATATTGCTGCAACATTCCAAGCTAACTTTACAGGGAATATTGCGGCAATATTGCCGCAATATTCATATGTCCGTCACTCTAATCTGCAGGAATATTGCGGCAATATTGATATTTGCAAGATTTGCAATATTGCTGCAACATTTCAAGCTAACCTTACAGAGAATATTGCAGCAATATTTTCCAAGATTTGCAATATTGCTGCAACATTCCAAGCTAACCTTACAGGGCATATTGCAGCAATATTGCTTCAATATTCATTTGTCCGTCACTCTGTAATCTGCAGGAATATTGCTGCAATATTTTCCCAGATTTGCAATATTGCTACAACATTCCAAGCTGTCTGGATATATTAGAGAGAGAAATATTGCATTCATTTCAAAAATTGGATGTTGATATTTTTTTATGGAAATACACGTTTCCGGCATAATAGTCTGTCTGTGGTTTTAAAATGAGCGACGAAATTGAAATTTTATTTATTTAATAAATATCGCCGATATATTTATGAGGAGTATGCTCAGATATCATTCTGAATATAGGAGATTATCTAGATCTAGCCATCTCAACATAAAAAAAATCTGGTGTGACTGGCGCACAGCACACAACTTTCTCTTACCTTCGGTAATCGAAAGTTGTGCACTGTGCTTGTCACACCAGATTTTTCGTGTCGACATGTATTTAGTTTCCGACAGTAGGGTACAATTGAATTCAAGATGTAAAATTTATAAGTATGGGAAAATATTTATATTTTGTTACCATGGCAACCATTTCTCCTATCTTTTCTATGGAGTACAAGAGTAAAGTGGTCTTCAGAAGATTTCAATCGCAAAATGAGAATATACATTTTAAAGAGCATCTAAAAAATAATTGATTTTTGAATTTTAAAAAAAATCGTTGGAGCAAATTTTGAGAAAATCGAAAAAAACTGAAAAAGTACATCAGTAAAGTACTAGTACTCTTTGGCCGATTTTGATTAAAAGCTTATTTTTCCGGTCCCGGAGGGTGTTTAACTTAAATATAAAATTTCAACCTCATAGCTCAATTCCTTCATGCTTAAAATTGAACACACACACACACACCCACCCACACACCCACCCACACACCCACCCACACACAGACAGACCATGTCGCGAAAACCACTTTTTTGGATTCAGGGGACCTCAAAACGTGAAGATCCATCAAAATCTCGACATCGAATTTTTGACATGAATCCAATACTTTCTCTCTATATATATATTACATATATACATAGGTAAGAGAAAGTAAAAGGAGTCAGATCTCAAGGTAAATGCCGGAACCCTGAAACCAATTTTGGCCAATAAATCAATTGTCCAGAAAACATAAGAGACAATAATCCCTTCTTCTGTCGGAGAGGGTTTTCACAATGAAAATGGTCCTGGTCCTGAACTGCTCAGGACTTAATGTCCTTCTTCCTTAGGGAACACATATTTAAGAAATTTCTTCTCCACATCCTCCACTATGTTTATTTGAGCGGTGATGGTGGAGACCAGATTAAAGATACATATTCCAAAATACTGAGTTCTAACAAGGGAGAAATACATAGTTCTTAGAAAATCCTTTGGTATTTCTTTTAACAAAGCCTTTCTCTGTTAACAATATAATTGTAAGTCAAAGGTCAACAGTGAATTCAAAATAACTCCCAAATCTTTAACTTTGACACACAAGGAAAGAAGAAGAAGACTGCTGGAAACTAAATATATGTCGACACAAGAAATCTGGTGTGACAAGCACAGAACACAATTACTAAAGTTAAGAACCGGGTCTCGGGGTGCTAATTTTGTGAGATTGCGGCCACAATTTTGAAGCTATCGACCTCGAATTTTTTTAAATTAAAGCTATTTAAAATATCTAAAACTTATAAAAGCCCTTTTTTTGATTTTCGAAAAAATAAAATTTTTTTTTTAGATTAATCGCATTAAATAAAAGATATTTAAAAAAAAATTCGCTCTATATCTTATAGATAATTAAATTAGTAATCATTGTGTTGAAAAATAATTAATTTTTTACCCTTAATTAATTAGCTGGAATCTTTAAAATGAAATGGAATAAATCCCTTGTATTCCTATGGGAAAAACTAACGCCATCTCTTGCCGTCTAGAGTAACTCGCTACTGAATCGTCTTCTAACGGCTTTTGTGTGTACTGTGCCATCAGTCACACCACGGATAATTTTGTTTAAAAAAAAAAAACCATTACATGAGTAAATTCATAAATTCAATTTATTTAATTTGATCTCTCTCTCTCTCTCACTCACTCTTTAATCAATAATAATAATAATGGGAAATCCATGTTTTCAACTCTCTCTCTCTCTACAACGTACGTACATATTGTTACAACGGTTCTTATCTAAATAGCAAGGTATATTATCACAATTAGTAACTGTATGTTATTGCAGTGTCGTGTAGAGCTTATTATACCCATTAGCTGATGTAAACCATTAATGTCTCTCTCTCTCAATGAGTTTCCATTCCGTTTGTCCGTCTGTCAAAGATTATTGCAATTGGATCAGGGGGGAAGAGAGTGGATGGTATAAAGTGAAGAAAAAGTCAAAACTTTTTTTTTTTTTCTCTATAGGATTATACATGTTTAATTTTATTAAATTAATTGATAGACTCTACAAAAAAATAAGGTGTGTGACTAGTCGCACAACTTTCGGTTGTGTTCTGTGCTTGTCACACCAATGTTAATGTCGATATATAGGCTTACATTGCTAGTAAAAAAAAAAAAAAAACTTGACACTTTGTTTCTTCTTTAGGGGGTTCAGGAGTGACGTACTAAAAAAAAAAAAAACTAGACTATTATAAGGAATTTTTCAATGCGGTTTTTTTTTAAATGAATTAAATTCATAAGAGATTATTGGGACATCGAGCTATAATTTTTTTAATGACTTATTAAAAAATTATCGTAATTAATTTTTTTGTTATCAAGCAAATACAAAAAAACAATCTGTCCCAATAATCTGTAATTTTTTTTAAATTTAAAAATGAATTTATTGTTATTATTAATCACATATTAATTAAGAAATTTTTAAAATAAGCTTAGATGATTTATTTAAAAACCAACTGTCAAATTAGTTCAGCATTCTTGCAATAGATGGCAGGCTAGTCTAACAGCTGATCGCCTAATAGCCTATATTTATATATTTATATGCTTTTATAAAAGATACATAATATATAATAACATTTATAAAGTATTTATTGTTAAAAGATCAATGAAAATCAACCAAATGCATTAAATATTATTAGCTACCATTCTGACATCTCTTGGCAAATTTTTGAATTACTTGATTTTTCGGGCATACTTTTTATGAAACACAACGCTATCTTAGCGGGAAAAACATGCGTAACACCTTCGGTCCTGTTCCGCCTTAATTTTGAACAAACACACATTTTTGAACTCAAAACGTGTATTTCCATTAAAATTTCAACATCAAAATGAATACAATGCTTTCTATATATCAGGGTCAAGAGAATCTTATGACATCTCTACTATATTAATAAAATAAGTTAAAAAAAAAAAAAACGAAAACGTTAACAAATTGACACTTTAATTAAATTGAGAGAAAAAGAGAGAAAGAGAGAGGGAGTAAATTCATTCATTTATATATATAAAAGAGAGAGAGAGAGAAGGGGGTGGTTTTTTTTTCGGCTAAAGAATGTAGATGTGAATTGGAGTCCATAAAGGCGGGTCGTGACCCAAATACCAGGTTTGCTGCTACTACAGGAGAAGGGAGGGCAGCACCAGATTTTGGAAAGAGAAAGAATAAATGCTTTTGCTGCCAACTTTCAACTCCCCCGCCTCGATTTCGCTTCAATTATTAAAAAAGAGAAGGGAAACAACGATAGCCACCCACGTCTTTTGCCACCTCTACATCACCAATCGCCTTTCTTTCTTTCTGATTAAATTTCCGGAGATTTCATTATTAGTATTGTTTCTCAGATTTTGAAAAAAAAAAAAAATATAACCTCAATGAAAAGTATAATCCACCGTTGGCACTATTTAATTAAATTCTCATCTAATTATAGAAAAACATATTACACAAGGTTAAGTTTTATAGATTAAAAACAATCTGGTGTGACAAGCATAGAACACAACTTTCTCTTATCTTCGGTAATCGAAATTTGCTTATCACACCAGATTTTTTGTTTCGATATATATATTTATTTTCCGACAGTAAGATACATTCGAATGTAAAATTATACCTACTTCAACATTTCTCAAAATAATCCTAAATCTGGTCATTGGTTCCGAAATTAAACGAAATGTTGTAAGAATTTCTATCAAAGTCAGAATCTATACCGGAGTGTCCGTCTGTCTGTCCGTCCGTCTGTCACGCTCTGTTTGACCAACTCCCCGTTGGAATGTCGAAACGAAATTTTGCAGTCATTTAAAGAAAGTTATGGAGAGTCCAGGAAAAATACTCGGGTTCCGAAATTCTTATAATTTTTTAAGTTATTAATTTCCAAAGTTACGATTTCTCCCATAGGAAATGTATAGAAAAATATTTAAGTATTCTTTGAAGTTGTGTATTCTTTGAATGTAAACTATTCCTCAAGCAGGCATTGAAGTGGAATATGTAATAATAAATAATCTATATATATAATTCACTAATGTCCGTCTGTCTGTCTGTCATGCTCTATTTAGGCAACTTCCTGTTGGAATTTTGAAATGAAATTTTTTTATGCATAAAGAGGACCTTCTCGGGATTACAGGAAAATTATTTTCATCCTGAAATTCCCATAAATTCTTGAGTTATTAATTTTTAAAGTTACGATTTCTCTCATAGGAAATGTATAGAGAAATATTTATGTATTCTTTTCATTTGTGTATTCCATGAATGTAAACAAATCCTCAAGCAGGCACTGAATTGGAATGGAATAATAATATTGTAATTTTCTATTTATATATTTTTGTTTTTATGTTTGTGTTAGATATGTCCAATTTTTGTTTATGTATTTTATATGTACAGATTGTAATGGTGCCGATGGCCAAGGGCTAAAGGCTTGAATAATAAAAAAAAAAAAAATTGTAATTTTCTTTTCTAATTAAGAAGAAAAGGCGCCCCCGGGTTTGGCGTAGTAGGTAGCGCGCCTCCCTCCTATACCAAACGTCGCGGGTTCGGACCCAGGCAGTCCGATGATTTTATTTAAGCCATTTGGATACCAGATGGCTTAAATAGAAATGCCTGACCCCACAATAGATATATTCTCTACAACGGTTATCGTCAAAGTCTTAAATGGCCTAAGTTGCCGAAAAGACTGTGTGTATGTGTGTGTGAGTGTGAGTGTGAATGAGAAAAAAGTGTGAATGTTTTTTTTATAAAAAAAAAAAAAAAAAAAAAAGAAAAGGCGAGGGTCCGCCGCAGGCGGCCCGAACCAGCTGGCTGGGGGCCCAGGGGGCCCAAGACCATCTGTCCAGACGTAGAGTTTCTCATAATAAAGAAAAAGCGAGGGTCCGCCGCAGGCCGGCCCGGAAGCCAGCTGGCGGGGGTTCCAGGGGGCGTAGCCGAAGGCGGGCGGCGCGGCTAGTATTTAACTATATATATTATATATAGTTAAGAGAAAGTAAAATAATTTATTTTTATATAAATAAAACTCGGATGCTATTGCTATCCGCAGCAACCCACACACACACACATACACACACACACACACACACACAGTGATAATTTTATTGAATGTGAAAGTGAAAAAAAAAAAAAAAACTAATAAACTTTTCCTTTCCGTCAGGGAAAAAGTTAAAATTTTATTATTAATTAATTCAGTCAGTCAGTGGCCCTTTTTTTAATCAGATGATGGAAATTGATGTGACCTAGAATTCAATTTGATTTAATTTGATTTCACAGAGAGAGAGGCTAAAATAATAATTGAATTATTTTTAGTTTGACTCTAATCAACAAGTTTTGAGGTTAAATTAATCCTGGAGAGTTAGAGGAGGGGAAGGGGAGGATATTTTTGTTGCTTTGTTCAACTTGTCCTTCTGCTTATGACCAATGAATACTAATAAAAAAAGAATCGAACCTCTAATAATAGAGAGATTTGGAACGTTTCTGTCTTACGGCGGAGTTCAGGTAAGAAGGTGTTACGCATGTTTTTCCCGATAAGATGGCGTTGTGTGTCATAAAAAGTATGCCCAAATAGCAAGTAATTCAAAAATTTGCCAAGAGATGTCAGAATGGTAGCTAATAATATTTAATGCATTTGGTTGATTTTCATTGATCTTTTAACAATAAATACTTTATAAATGTTATTATATATTATGTATCTTTTATAAAAGCATAAAAATATATAAATATAGGCTAATACTATATCGTCTGTTAGACTAGCCTGCCATCTATTGCAAGAATGCTGAACTAATTTGACAGTTGATTTTTAAATAAATCATCTAAGCTTATTTTAAAAATTTCTTAATTAATATGTGATTAATAATAACAATAAATTCATTTTTAAATTTAAAAAAAATTAAAGATTATTGGGACAGATTGTTTTTTTGTATTTGCTTGATAACAAAAAAATTAATTACGATAATTTTTTAATAAGTCATTAAACAAATTATAGCTCGATGTCCCAATAATCTCTTATGAATTTAATTCATTTAAAAAAAAACCGCATTGAAAAATTCCTTATAATATTCTAGTTTTTTTTAAAGTACGTTTAGACGTCGCTCCTGAACCCCTTTAAGATAATAATTTTCGTTTCTTAAATCCAAACCCTAAGAGGGAGCATTAAATTAATAAATGATTATTGAAAGGGCGAAGGGCAGACAAGAGCACGTGTTGGGATTGGAGGAAATACGGAGAGAGGGGGAGGGGGGGGGGGAGGCGTTATATACGTAGCCTACGACCTGCGGCATCTTGGAAACTTAATTAAACCGACACGTGACGTGTTTGCATACCTAATGAGTCTCTCTCTCTGCTCTATCATGTATGGATGTTTGTATGTGTTAAGATCGGAGGGGAGAGGCAGGAGAGAACAACACAACGCACAAATTACTCTCGTGCAAACGGCAAAAAGGACTTGTCAACAAAATAGAAATTAATTTATATATCATAAATCGTAAAGGATATTAAAAAAAAAAAAAAATTGTGCCCGGCTGTCTGTCTCTCATGTTTTCCCGTTGGAATTCCCGTAAATGAAATTTTGAACCCTTATAGAAAAAATACTCAAGGTTCCCATAATACAAAATGGGAGGCTCAAAAAATTCCTGAAATTTACCCATTGGAAACTATTGGGTTTTATTTATATCTTCTTATGAAAAAATGAAAGCTAATTAATTATATCTTTCAAATAAAATATAATAATTATTTTTTTTCGATCATAATTGGAATTGAAAACAAAATAATATTTAAACTGTAGTAGTAGTACTAGTCTCGGAGTTAGTACATCGTAAGTCATAATAGAATGTAAATTTTTTTTTAAATAAAATTAAAAATTTGAATGCCAAAATTCCTTATTATAATTTAGTCGTGACCTATCAGAGTTTATAATTGGATTAAGTTAATAATTTAATTACCAAAAATAATAAATGAATGACTTTTGACTTGAGCAGTATTTCACGTAATATAGATCTGGCAACATTGCATTCATCAGCTATTTATTTTAAATCTTAAAAGCCTTCAATTTTATTTTATTTAATATATTACAATGATTAATGCAAATCAGTTTAAACACAATGGACGATTTGCGAGAAAAAATATCGTAAAATTGAAAAAAAAATGTAACTGACAGCTAGAAAAGAGACTTATGTTATGCGACGTTGCCAGGCTGGTCTGACTCTCGAGAATTCCTTATTTTTAAATATTGGCGACTGTCATTTTGGAGAATTTTTTGACTTTCTTGTTAAAATATCTTTAAAAGCGGCCGGCAGAAACTTTTGATTTTATTTTTAACGTATTCCTCGGAAGTGAATTGATAAAATGTAAGTTTTTTTGTTTTTGTATCTATTGCAGAGGTGCCTATATAATTCGATATGTGTGCGTTTCGTCGTTATTCCCCATAGGCTACATGTTAAATTTCAATTTTTTAAAAATTAATTACACGATAACCCTGGGTCAGATCTGCTTCAAAATTTTATTTTATACGTATTTGATAGTGATTAATAACATATTAAAAAATTAGCTTTTAATATGATAAAGTGCTTTAATGTCCGAACAACCTTAATGATAATTTTTATTTTAAAATAAATAATCCATATCTATTACTAATTGTCTTAAAAGTCGCCCGCCGGAGGTGGGCCCGAGCTAACTGGAGGAGAGGATTCAGGGGAGGAACCCGTCAAAGTCAGACGGTGCGGCTAGTATACCGTGTATGGGTATATATATATATAAGTTTCCATTTTATTTTTATTAATATATGCAACCAAATGTAAAAAAAAAAAAATTAAAATTTCTTTCCTCCTAATAAGCGTGTAAATATAACGCTCTAATAAACACGAGAAAAATTTAAATTTCAAACTTATATAAAAAAAAAAATAATAATTTTTTCTCTTAAAAAAAAAATATAGTCCAAGGTAGAAATAATTAAAAATAAAAAGTGTTGTAGTCACATTAATAGATGATATGGAACCAGCAGGTTTATTGGGTTGATGGGAGGGGGAGGTCAAAGTTTATTATTATTACTAGCCGCGCCGCCCGCCTTAGGCTTCGCCCCCCTGGACCTCCCTCCAGCTGGCTCGGACTCGCCTGGGGCGGACCCTCGCCTTTTCTTAATTATGAAAAGAAAATTATTGCTATTATTACTGAAGGTAAGAGAAAGTTGTGTGCTCTGCGACCAGTCTCACCAGATTTTTTTTTATTCTGTTTGTTGTATGAAAGGGACTATACTATTATTAAAATATAACAAAAAGAAAAAGAATAATGGCGCTTTTTCGATTTCAAAAAAAAAAAAAAAAAATCTGGTGTGACTGGCGCACAGCACACACCTTTCTCTTACCCTTCGGCACCAGCACGGTCACACCATATTTTTTGTGTCGAGATATATTTAGTTGCTCTTAGCACTTTAGTTCCAAACTTGACCACGCGATGATTCATAAATGGCGCTAAGCTACGAATGCTTCCACATCAGTAAAGTGTACTTCAAACGATTTCCACGAAAAATTTTACTGATATATTTTTTAAAGAGCATCTAAAAAATAGTTCATTTATGAATTTTAAACAAAATCGTTGCAGCGAATTTTGAGAAAATCGAAAAAAACTGAAAAAGTACATCAGTAAAGTACTAGTACTTTTTGGCCGATTTTGTTTAAAAGCTTATTTACACGAATTCGGAAGGTGCCTAACTTAAATATAAAATTTCAACCTCTTAGCTCATTTCCTCACACAGACCAACTTACGGGACCCACTTTTTTGGACTCAGGGGACCTCAAAACATGTATATCCATCAAAATCGAATTTTTGACATGATCGCAATACTTTCTCTTTATATATATTTCTTATATAGGGTAAGAGAAAGTAAAAAAGTGAAAAATCTTACTTTTTCCCTCCACCCTACTATACAATACCATCATTCAAAGTAAATAAAGGAATTGATCGTAAAATAGCATAAGCAAAAAGGAAGTATCATTCAGGTTGGATATGGACTGGTGTAACTAAAGGATTAGCTGGGGTAAAATTATCCGGATCACCTAGCATATAAGGAGAAATTAAAGTTAAAGAAGCAAGGAAAAATAAAACTACTAAATTTAATTAAAATATCATTTTATTTAAAACTTAAACTTAAATTTAAGAAATTTATTAGGGGGGTCAAATAAATTTTCTTAAGATCTTAAGATCTACCCCCTGGGGGAGGGGGGCGGAATTAAGAAAAGGGATTTATTTTGCCTTAGAAAAAAGTTTCATTCCAATAATTTTTATTACTATTTTAAATTTATTAGGGTTATTGTATTTTGTAGTTACTTAAGATTTTAAGTTAAGTAAACTATAAACCTTCAAAGTTTAAATTAAAATGTTAAGATCAATATGATGATTATAACGTCTTAAAAAAAATAAAAATAAAAGAAGAGATTTGAATAACATTATATTTTTTTTTTTTTGACAATAAAAGAACACAATTACTTGAAAAGAGAGAGAGAGAGAGAGAAAAGGGAATCCTCTTGTCATTGGGACAGAAGCCGTGCCTCCATAATTGCAAGAATAAAGAAGAAGAAGAAGAAGAAGAAGAGTGAGGGAATGACAAATACAAGACAGCCACGAATTAATCCCCGGTACACAATTTAAATAACAAATGGAATTTAACACAACAACACAAAATATTCAATAATCCCTTTCATACAACAAACAGAATAAAAAAAAAATCTGGTGTGACGGGTCGCACAGCACACAACTTTCTCTTACCTTCGGTAATCGAAAGTTGTGTTCTGTGCTTGTCACACCAGATTTTTTGTGTCGACATATATTTAGTTCCCGACAGTACGGAACATATGAATTCAGATGAAAAATTTATAATTATGGGAAAATATTTATATTTTGTTACCATGGCAACCATTTCTCCTATCTTTCCTATGAAATACAAGAGTAAAGTGGTCTTCAGAAGATTTCAATTGCAAAATGAGAATATACATTTTAAAGAGCATCTAAAAAATAATTGATTTTTGAATTTAAAAAAAAATCGTTGGAGCAAATTTTGAGAAAATCAAAAAAAACTGAAAAAGTACATCAGTAAAGTACTAGTACTCTTTGGCCGATTTTGATTAAAAGCTTATTTTCCCGGTCCCGGGGGTGTTTAACTTAAATATAAAATTTCAGCCTCATAGCTCAATTCCTTCATGCTTAAAATTGAACACACACCCACCCACACCCACACACACACACACAGACAGACCATGTCGCGAAAATCACTTTTTTGGATTCAGGGGACCTCAAAACGTGAAGATCCATCAAAATCTCGACATCGAATTTTTGACATGAATCCAATACTTTCTCTCTATATATATATTACATATATACATAGGTAAGAGAAAGTAAAATTTATAAGTATGGGAAAATATTTATATTTAGTTACCATGGCAACCATTTCTCCTATCTTTTCTATGAAGTACAAGAGTAAAGTGGTCTTGAAACAATTTTAAGAACAAAATGAGAATAAACATTTTAAAGAGCACCTAAAAAATAATTGATTTATAGGGTGGGTCGGTTTGCCACTTTTTTTGTAGTACCCGGCAAAAGTGGCCCACCCACATGGACATTACAGATATAATTTTTTTTTTTTTTTTTTTTCAAATCGGACAATATCTTCTGTGAGAATTTTTACCTCAAAGTTACGAAATCTAGACTGAAAATCTCAACATTGTTGGAAGGGCCAGAGATGCCCTCTCTGGGCGCTTAATTGTACTGAATTTTACCACGGAGGCACCTCTGGCCCTTCCAGGGGCATATAACTGGCATTTTGAGGCTAGAATGTCAGTTTTCATCGCAAGTATAATATCTCGCTATTCAAAAATATGGTCGCTTTTATAACCCAACTAACCTTAATGACAATTTTGTGGATTTTCAGTCGAAATTTTGAAATTTATGAGATAAAAATTTTCACAAAAGATATTGTTCCATTTGAATAAAAATGAATATCTATAGTGTCCATGTGGGCCGACCACTTTTGCCGGGTATTACATTTCGCTCCGAAAAAAAGTAGCGAAACGTCCCACCTTAGTATACACTCATAAAAGTTATTCTCCGGTATCTTCTGACAGTGTCCGCCTGTCAAGCTCTGTTTGATCAATTTAACGTTGAAGTGAAAGAGGACGTTATGGAGAGTCTAGGAAAAAATACTCAGGTTCCCAAAATTTCTAAATGGAGAAACTCAAAAAATTCCTGAAAGAATTTCCACATCGAATTAGCATTGGGGTTTTTCTCTCATTGTGAAAAATCAAAGCTAATTATTTATTATATAAATAAATCTCTCAAATGAAAAATAATAAAAATTGTTATATAATTGAATTTTTATTTTTTATCTTCAAGATCCTACTAGCCGTGGCGTGTTTATTTACATCCAAAAATTTTTCACTTATATTAATTTACTTATTTTATTAATTTTAAACTGTTTATTAATCATTATTCGTTTATAATTCGTTTCTTTGCGACTCACTATCTTCGTTTATTAAAAATCCGAAGAGAAAATCGCTTAGTTAATAGAAAATGAGGTCCAATGGATCTCGGGTTAAAACCCAGCCCAGCAAGCTCCCGACATCGAAACCTCCAGCGCCCCCGACTCCGACAGAGAAAAAGGCTGATGAAAAGGTAAAACCCCCGCGAAGAGGAGGGAACCCTAAACCATCGCCAAAACCTGGCTGCTCAAAGGAGCCTGATCCAGACAGCACTCCAAATCAAACAAGTAAGCGCCGTCGTATTGATCAAAACAAGCCTAATAAAATTAGAGATTCTTCCCTTGATTCAACCAATGATAGCGAATTATCATTTTACAATGTGGAGACTCAAAATAGATTTGAATCATTGGAAGATATCAATATAGAGGACGAGGAGAGTCCAGAGGCCCCTGTTAAAACCAGGAGGCCCCTCCCCTTATAGTTAGGGAATGCTTGCAGCAAGCAACTGCATTCTTTAAAAAGATAAAGGCTCTCACCAAATCGGATGTAGAATTTAAGTGCAATTCAGGAAAAAATTTTGAAAAAATAATTATAAGAACAAACACAGTAGGAGATTATAAATTAGTCAAAAGCTTTTTAAGTAATCACAAAATACAATACTATACCTATGGTCTCAAAGAAGAATTACCCACAAAAGTAGTCCTTAAAGGCCTGCACAGTACAATAACGTGCGAAGAGATTAAAAATAATCTCAAAGAGCAAGGACACGAACCGTGTGAAATTATACAACTGAATAAAAAAGGAACAAATATAAAAATACCAATATATATCTTGAAATTTAACCCAAACAAAGACCTTAAATCCCTATTTGAAATCAAACACTTATTTTACACCAAAATATACTGGGAAAAATATAAAAATTCGCAGAAAATCCAGCAGTGTTTCCGCTGCCAGGAATTCGGTCACATAAGCTTAAACTGTGAATTAAATGAGAGGTGTGTCCGCTGCTCGGGGCCCCATAAAAACCACGAGTGTAAATCCACAACCCTGAAATGCACAAATTGTAATGGGGACCACTTGGCAAGTAGTATAGAATGCCAAGCAAAAATTAATTACATCAACTCAAAAGTACCAAAAAAAGAAAGTTCTAATGAAAGCACTTTGCAAATCCAAAACAAGACACAATTTCCAAACCTACCTCGTTCACCAACCGAGAGTGGAGATAATTTAGCTCCCCCAAAATGGCCTAGGGACCTAACAAATCCAAATTTAATAAGAAATAGATCTCATACTAGCAGCAATCACCCCCGATATAATGATCTTGGCGGGCCCCAGAATAAATCTGAACCTTACTCCTTTCATGCTTTTCAACTAAAAGAAGTATTTTCTAAATTAATTATATTGGTCATAAAATTAATAGAAGCAAAAGACTCAATAGAGCGCGCCAACATTCTCCGGGAGGAAGGAGATCTAAGCTTCCCGTAATGGCCTCGTTTCCAAATCTCAATATAATAAATTGGAACTCGAATGGTTTAAAAAACAAATTAGCAGAACTAATCTTATTCTCAAAAAACAGGAATGCCCACATCATTTCAGTTACTGAAACGTTGCTCTCACCTGATACCAGATTGTACATCCCAGGCTTTAAAATTTTCCGATCTGACAGCATTCCTCCAAGACGTGGAGTACTACTCGCAATCCGAAACGACCTTATTTCAAGCCAACAACACCTTAAAAACCCTGGACATCTCGAGGCAGTATGCGCAACTATTCGAACCCCTACAGGATCCATTACGATAGCAACGGTATATAACTCACCCTCTAGAAGACGACCACTAAATCCAAGAAATCTAACGTCAATACTAGACATGAACAATATTGTACTTCTAGTAGGAGATCTCAACGCACGCAGAACTGAATGGGGATGTCGTAGCGACAACTCAAACGGTCGAAAGCTCCTCAATCTTTGCTTTGAACGCGGTCTTAACATTGTCTATCCCTCAGAACCAACAAGATACCCCACAACTACGCGAGCTTTCCCCAGCGTCATTGATCTAACAATAACAAAAGGTATAGCCCACATGGACGCAACAGCTATTAGCTGGGACGAGTTAAACTCCGACCACTGCCCAGTCTCAACCAGAATTCGCAAGCATTTTTACACCAAAAACAATCAACACTGGGATCTCACAAAAGCTGACTGGAACAAGTACCGACAGCATATATGCAATTCTATAGATATACCCCAAATAGAAACTGTATCAGACATAGAAACAGCCGTATTATCTCTCACAAATGCAATAAAGTCGGCCGCAAAAGTAAGCATTCCAATGAAAACTACATTGCCTTACGGAGACTCACTACCAGATCAAATAAAACGCATAATCTCGGAGAAAAACAGAGCGCGGAGGCGCTGGCACCGGCATCGCGATAACCGAGCAGAACTCAACAGGCTGATGAAGAACGCCAAACAGGCTGTTGCACAATGGAGGCAGGAAACCTGGATGAATCGAAT
This sequence comes from Euborellia annulipes, assembly GCA_023213315.1. Classification (NCBI taxonomy): domain Eukaryota; kingdom Metazoa; phylum Arthropoda; class Insecta; order Dermaptera; family Anisolabididae; genus Euborellia; species Euborellia annulipes. The sequence continues at coordinate 3,329 of JAKCPI010020127.1, read as the reverse complement.
AAAATCGCTCACTGTCAAAGACTATTCACTCTGGCAATTTGTTCGAAGACTTCACCGAAGAAAAGTAACAATCGGGCCCCTCGAAAGTGTAAACGGACCAGAATATCATCCAGAGCGTCAAGTCGAAATCCTTGCAGATGCATTTGAACAACAATTCACAAACAAACGACAATCCAGAATTACTTACCAGAAACTAATACAGTTAGCCTCCAACGAGCTAGAAAAACGTAACCAAGATCCACCTATTCCTCGCATCAAACCAAAGCAAGTTCGAGAAGCTATCAAACAGATCAAATTAAGAAAGGCACCAGGATGCGATGCAATTCTACCTGTTTTTATAAAATCGCTGCCAGGAAAAGCAGTTCTCTTTCTGGCAAAGGTATACCAAGGGATGCTATCGTTAAGCTATTTCCCCACCGCCTGGAAGCAAGGAGAAATCATTCCCATCCTTAAGCCTGGCAAAGACCCATCCCAGGCCACAAATTACAGACCGATCTGCTTACTGCCGGTTCTCGGAAAACTAGCTGAAAGGTTTATACTGGAGTGGCTTGAGAAAGAAGTCAGAGAGAAAAATCTCTTACCGAACACCCAATTTGGCTTCAGGAAAGGACATTCCTCAGTGCATCAAATTGTCCGCGTATCCAAGTATATCCGGGAAAAAATGAAATTCAAAAAAGCAACTGGAATGTTGCTTCTTGACATAGCCAAAGCCTTCGACAGTGTCTACCATGTAGGCCTGGCGACCAAGCTTCTCCTATTCGGTCTTCCAGAGCCATTGTGTCAGACAATAGCAGAATTCCTCCGAGACAGAACATTCAGAGTGCGAGTGGATAGTACCACATCCCAATGGCGACCTATTCGAGCTGGCGTTCCCCAAGGAGCTTTGTTATCCCCTATCCTTTATTCATTATATATATCCGACATGCCCAGGCTGACTCATGTTGAAATTGCGCAATATGCGGACGACACATGCATATATTACTCGAATAAAAACTTCAAATGCATGGTGAGAAGAATAGAAGAGGAAAGTCAAAAGGTCCTGGATTTCTTCCATGACTGGAGACTAGCTGTAAACCCAACAAAATCTGAGGCCATACTCTTCACTAAAAAGAGGAAATATTTGAACACTACCCTATCCTTAGACGGTCTCAGGTTAAAATGGCAACCTAAGGTCAGATACTTGGGAGTCACAATGGATAGAAGAGCAAATTGGGCAGCACATCTAAAGAACGCAAGGAGCAGAGGGAGGCAGGCGATAAGAGGCTTATGGCCACTCATAAGACCGGGAAGCCCCCTCTCCCTTGAAAGCAAAATAACACTGTTCCAGACAATGATCAAAACAAAAATGCTATATGCATCCCCAGCATGGTACACAAACTGCTCAAGAACCAACCTCTCAGCACTACAACAAACTCAGTCAAAGGCACTAAGATTAATTGCTGAACCCCCTCCCGGAACAAATAACTCCATTATACATGTCGGTCTCGGAATTGATACTGTATTGGAAAATCTGGATAAAATTAACACCCGATTCAAGATGAAATGCCTTATGCACGAAAACCCCCTGATTGGACAACTCTACCGGATTTGAAAACCTTCCTTGACTTGGCAATAAATCTAATTGGACCCAATTATCACCCCATCTCATTCATTGTTCCACTAATTATCCATATAATTGTTTGTTTTTTTGTTACTTTATATAATAAAATAAGCAAAGGGTTTTTTTTTTAAATTTTCCCTTCAAAATCAAATGATCGAAAAGACAAAGAAAAGGCCAAGAAGAATTAAGAAGCCGCCGGATGAAAGACAACGTCTGAAGCCGCGAGACAACATGAAGAAATTACAAGCATTATATTAATATGTAAACTGTAATTTACACAAAGGAAATAAAACTTTTTATTTATTTATTTATTTATTTATTTATTTATTTGATCCTGAAAAGGATGAAATGATGCTTTGATGATTGACCAGTCCCGAGAGGGACTGATTTTTGGGGAGTAGAGAGGTGAAGGGCTGCTGGCTCTCCAGCTAGATACCGGTAAACAGGGCCGTTCCTGGCGGGCGTGCACTCCGTGCCAGCACGGAGGCGCCAGTCCCAAAGGGCGCCTGGAGGCGCCTTCCAAAGGGCGCCGGTGGGGCCTTCCAAAGGAAGGCGAAGACGAAAAACCAAAGGGCGATGAAGGCGCAAAGCCAAAGGGCGACGGAGGCGCCTTCCAAAGGGCGCCCAAGGCGCCTTCCAAAGGGCGCCGGTGGGGCCTTCCAAAGGAAGGCGAAGACGAAAAGCCAAAGGGTGATGAAGGCGCAAAGCCAAAGGGCGACGGAGGCGCCTTCCAAAGGGCGCCGGTGGGGCCTTCCAAAGGAAGGCGAAGACGAAAAAGCCAAAGGGTGATGAAGGCGCAAAGCCAAAGGGCGCCCGAGGCGCCTTCCAAAGGGCGCCGGTGGGGCCTTCCAAAGGAAGGCGAAGACGAAAAGCCAAAGGGCGACGAAGGCGCAAAGCCAAAGGGCGCCCGAGGCGCCTTTCAAAGGGCGCCGGTGGGGCCTTCCAAAGGAAGGCGAAGACGAAAAAGCCAAAGGGCGCCCGAGGTGCCTTCCAAAGGGCGCCGGTGGGGCCTTCCAAAGGAAGGCGAAGACGAAAAGCCAAAGGGCGCCCGAGGCGCCTTCCAAAGGGCGCCGGTGGGGCCTTCCAAAGGAAGGCGAAGACGAAAAGCCAAAGGGCGACGAAGGCGCAAAGCCAAAGGGCGCCCGAGGTGCCTTCCAAAGGGCGCCGGTGGGGCCTTCCAAAGGAAGGGAGGACGAAAAGCAAAAAGGGCGACGAAGGCGCAAAGCCAAAGGGCGACGGAGGCGCCTTCCAAAGGGCGCCCGAGGCGCCTTCCAAAGGAAGGGGAGGACGAAAAGCAAAAAGGGCGACGAAGGCGCAAAGCCAAAGGGCGCCCGAGGTGCCTTCCAAAGGGCGCCGGTGGGGCCTTCCAAAGGAAGGGGAGGACGAAAAGCAAAAGGGCGACGAAGGCGCAAAGCCAAAGAGGCGACGGAGGCGCCTTCCAAAGGGCGCCCGAGGCGCCTTCCAAAGGAAGGGAGGACGAAAAGCAAAAGAGGGCGACGAAGGCGCAAAGCCAAGGGCGCCCGAGGTGCCTTCCAAAGGGCGCCGGTGGGGCCTTCCAAAGGAAGGGGGAGGACGAAAAGCAAAAGGGCGACGAAGGCGCAAAGCCAAAGGCGACGGAGGCGCCTTCAAAGGGCGCCGGTGGGGCCTTCCAAAGGAAGGGGAAGACGAAAAGCCAAGGGCGCCCGAGGCGCCTTCCAAAGGGCGCCGGTGGGGCCTTCCAAAGGAAGGC
>JAKCPI010020126.1:0-14574 GCA_023213315.1 Euborellia annulipes | reverse complement strand
TAATTTATATTGCAAATTCTTCATAACCTGGAAAAAATAAAGTTTTGTTAAAAAAAGATCTAATGATTTTAACATAAGCGGCAAAAATTTACCAAAGTGCAGAAAAAATTTATCTTGGATAAAAAAAGGTCAAATGATTTTGAAGGAAGGGGAAAAAAAATTTTTCTGCAGGGCGGAAAAAATTTTGGTTTGCTAGGAAAAAAAAATAAATAAAAGGAAGGGTGCCCCTAGTGTGTAATGTTATTCCCAACGCACCTTTGGGGTGCCGTGGACTTCAAAAGGATGGGAAACACTGCTCCAGGATGTCAATTCTAGGTTTTCGACCTCCAGGTTGGGGGGAGGCAAAAACAAGTTTCTTGAAATGTAAAAAAAAAATATAAACTTTGATCGACAGTATCTAGGTTAATAATGGGTTTAGAAATTCGTTTTATCAACCAAACTTTAGCAAATTTAATGCTCTACTACTTTGTACTATGGGGCACAAAATATGCTTACGACATATTAGCAAAATACTGAAAAAGTCCAAAATTGTTCCCCCCCCCCCTCCTCTAAGTTAGCACAGTGTCCTCAAGATCGGAAACTTAGGATAGATATCCCAAATGACCTGTAAAAATTTTATAAACTTTGGAATACTTTCCAGCTACCCCTCTTTTTACTTTTTTTTCATTATATTGACGCTCTCGGTAGAAAAGTGTCAAACTCCACTTTTTTTCGAAAATCATTTTTTTGTATTTTCTGTTGAAAAATATCATTCTTCTTATGCCCTGAACTGGGTAAGAGCGTAATTCAAATTTTTCAGTTCGAAAAGTGTTTAACAGTGGCTCTAACAATTGCAATGAAATGTTTTTTGGATCTCCTGAAAAATAAACAAAAATGGACTTTGCTAATTAAAACGTCGATATGTTATTAAACAATAGATAGAAAAGGAGAGTGCAGCCAGGTAATCAGTCTCCACGGAATTAAACTCTCTGTTAAGGAAACAGTTTCGGGTTTAAGCCATCCTCTGTCCAATAATTGAGAGTATGAACTCTAATGACAAAGCATTGAGTCAAATAGTGGAGTTGTCATATAGTGTATATTATTATACAAAAATAAAATGCAATGCTTATCAGCCTTTTATACTGTACAATGCAAGAGATTCAAAGTTGTTTTGATTCTGATTCTGAGGTTTTGATTGAATATGAAACGCACATGTATAATAGTAGAAAGTTTCTTATTCTTTTTATTAGGTCTGTTTTTTTATCTCTCTCACTTTTTTTGTTATCCTTAATTGAAGTGAACAAGGAAATTAGATGATCAGTAATGGCAAGGTGAGTGAGGTGTGTGTGAGTGAGTTATTTATTTCTTCTAGAAAACCTTTTTCCTAATCTCAACTGGCCTCAACACAATATCCAGTTTATGACCCTATAAAAAGAGAGCCACCCTTTCTCTCTCCCTCCCTCTTTCAAGATGAAAGACAGCAAATAACTCCCTACACAAATCCACTGCAGATGCCACTGATCGTTATTGCTCTGAAATTAATGCTAGTTCCCAATCTTTTTCTTCTCCTTCAGTTTAAATATATTTTCAAAATAAGATCCCATAAAATACTATTATGTGGGAATATTAAAAAAAAAAAAATTTTAAATATTAGCTGGGCATACACGGAGAGGTAGAACTGTCGGGTTGGACCGGGGCGGTCCAATCTGTCGGGTCGATCCGCCGCGGTTAAAACTTTCGTTGTCAATTTGGATTAAAAAAGTGAAGAGTTTGATCTGTCGGGTTGGACCGGGGCGGACCAATCTGTCGGGTCGATCCGCCACGGTTAAAACCGTCATTATCAATTTCGTTTAAAAAAACGGAGAGTTTGATCTGTCGGGTTGGACCGGGGCGGACCAGTCTGCCGGGCCGGCTAAAACCGGCACGGTTAAAACCGCCACGGTTAAAACCGTCATCACTCACAAACGTAAAGGAAAAACCCGCAGATAAACCCGTATAGTTGGCCCGCCACGGGCCAAACCGTACGTGTATGGGCAAAATCTTTGGACCGCGGCAGTTTTAACCGCTGATTTGACCAAATCCGTGGACTTTCGTCTTGACGAAAGTTTTGCCTGCCGACTAGACAGATCAAGTCAAGAATCCATTGGAATTTCCAAGAAAAATGGAAATAGAAAATTATTTAAAAAAAAAAGTAATTAATCCTTTCTTCTCCTTTAAATAAAATCTTTAATTATCTGATTCTGAAGCTGCCAAAATACGATTTAAGGTTCCCTGAGTCCATTTAAGTAGTTTTTGGAATGATGTCTGTGTGTATGTCTGTGGTATTTTGCACACATAAACTAGATGTAAAGGTCAAGAACTGAAAAGCTTTTGGTAAACATCGGACCATTAGGGGGCGCTTTAGAAAGAGGGCCAATATTTTTTTCTTACATAACCTATAATTTTTTTTGTATATTCAGAAACTAGACTTTCTCCCGAGTAAAATGCTAGGTCTATATAATATTTGTATCCTAATTTGCCATGACCTTAAACGATATTTAAAAAAAATAATAATAATAAATTTGTTTTTGTGAATGGTGATTAACTAAAATATTTTAGAACATATTAATAGCTTAATTAATTAATAGGGGGAGGGATAACTTATTTTCTTTAAAAATAAATTTGTAAAAAAATTTTTGAAGTAACATGTCCTCCCCTACCCCCTCCAAAAATCGCGACTTAAAGAGATGGTCCGGGGCGGTCAAAACTGTCGCTTGTCCACTAACGAAAAGATCAGAGCGTGAGTTCGGACCGCAGTCCAATCTGTTAGATTGATGCGTGGCAGTCAAAACTGTCGCTTGCTCACTAACGAAAAGATCAGTCCGTGAGTTTGGACCGCAGTCCAATCTGTTAGATTGATGCGTAGCGGTCAAAACTGGCGCGTGCTCGCCCACTAACGAAAAGATCGGATCGTGAGTTTGGACCGCAGTCCAATCTGTTAGATTGATGCGTGGCGGTCAAAACTGGCGCGTGCTCGCCCACTAACGTAAAGATAAATCCGTGCGTTTGGACCGGCACGGTCAAAACCGACGGTTCTACCTCTCCGTGTATGCCCAGCTATTGCCTATTTTCTTCAAAATAAAAATCTGGTGTGACTGGCGCACAGTACACAACTTTCTCTTACCTTCGGTAATTGAAAGTTGTGTACTGTGCTTGTCTCACCAGATATTTTGTGTCGACATGTATTTAGTTTCCAACAGTACGGTACATTCGATTTTCAAGATGTACAATTTATGAGTATGAGAAAATATTTATATTTTGTTACCATGGCAACCATTTCTCCTATCTTTCCTATGAAGTACAAGAGTAAAGTGGTCTTCAGACGATTTCAATGACAAAATGAGAATATACATTTGAAAGAGCATCTAAAAAATAATTGATTTTTGAATTTTTTAAAAAATCGTTGGAGCAAATTTAGAGAAAATCGAAAAAAAACTGAAAAAGTACATCAGTAAAGTACTAGTACTCTTTGGCCGATTTTGATTAAAAGCTTATTTTCCCGGTCCCGGGGGGTGTTTAACTTAAATATAAAATTTCAACCTCGTAGCTCAATTCCTTCATGCTTAAAATTGAACACACACACCCACCCACACACAGACAGACCATGTCGCGAAAACCACTTTTTTGGATTCAGGGGACCTCAAAACGTGAAGATCCATCAAAATCTCGACATCGAATTTTTGACATGAATCCAATACTTTCTCTCTATATATATATTACATATATACATAGGTAAGAGAAAGTAAAAAAATGATATAATTATAAATAATAATATTAGCATTAATTTTTATTATTAAATCTAGTAAAAATAATATATGAATGAAATTAGTAATTATAAATGATTTGATTGTTGTTGGCGCTGTGAGCGCCAATGACGTCACTCCTCCCGGCAAGTTGACCATTCAGTCTAAACAGGATCGTCGAGCTTTCACCCACGCGAATTCGGGAGTGCGAAATGTATTGTGAATTTTTATTTATAAATGCATAATTTGTGTTTGATTATTATCTCCGTGATGTGTTATGTGTTTAATAAGTGTTTGAAAATACCAAATGGAGATGAGATTTGGAAAATAACAAGTGGATTTGCGAATCGACTGCAAACACAACGGTGAGCTGAGATCCTTTTATTAAAGCAAACGGTCAAAAAGATGGCGATGTCTCTTTGATCGATATTCGATTTAATTTCATTTTTAGTAATATCTACAATTATTTAGTGACATTTGACTATATTTTTTAATATGTAATTGATTTCTTTTGATAAGCCATTTATATCTATTTACAACATTCCCTCTCACACTGATTTTCAGATTTCTTAATTCATTGAGACCCATCAATTTGGGCAAAGAATATAATACCACGCAATGTCGTAGTAAAAGGTTTAGATGTGAGCGTTGCGCAGGTAATCATGAAAGTAGCACCTGTGAAAGTGAAGATTTACCTACCTGTATATATTGCGAAAATCCTAAAATGCCACATAAATCTACGGACAAAAAATGCCCTAGATTCCTTCTGGAGAATAATATTAATAAACACATGGCTTATAAAAATATTCCTTATAAGGAAGCAAAATTAGAAATTACTACAAAATCATATTATCAAGCCCTAGTCAATTTGGAAGATAGTAAAGAATTTCCAGATTTAAATCAAAGGTCGAATAACTCTAAAAGCTGCCCTAATTATAGTATTAGAAATAAAAGTAGCTCCGCGAGTAAGACTTCCAAAAGGAAGGCGGAAAATATAGAAATCAACCATAATAAATTAAATAGAATAGATCCCGATCAAGCCCTAGAATTAACGAACAAAGGACAGGGCGCTAGGGAAAAACCAAATAGAAGTAGCTGTGAAAATCAACAGCAAATATTTTGTTTTGGGAATACAACCCCAAATGTGAGTTATAACTCTCAAGCCGAAGAAACCCCAGTACAAAATAATGAAAAATTGATAAATAATATTATAGAAATAATTAATAAATTTTTAGAAATTAAATTAGAAAATAGATCACTTACAGAAGAAGAAACTAAATTATTAATAATAAAATATCTAAACAACATTTAAATATTAAATTTATAATTAAAAATAAAAAAAAAAAAAATAATTAAATAAATAAAATGAAATAAATGACAATAATGATTAAAAGAATTATATATGTATATATATATATGGTAATTAAGTTTAACATCAATGGCCCTTGGTAGTAACGTTATAAAAATTTTGCAATGGAATTGCAGATCAGTTGGAGTTAATAAGGGAGAATTAGAAAATAAAATTAAAAAAGATAACTTAGATATAATTCTTTTATCAGAGACCTGGCTAAAACCAAATGATTACTTTCGTATATCCGGATATAGGGTTTTCCGGCATGATAGAATAGAGAGAGGAGGAGGTACGGCAATCATAATTAAGAATCGATTCGACTTTACACCTATTAGAAATCTTAATAATAATAATATATTTGATGTAGAAGTCTGCGGAATTAAGTTGATGTTAAATAAAAATATTATAAATTTACTATCTTTTTATTCTCCACCTAATCGAATCATAGATGACCAGTTTTGGCAATTCTTATTCCAAAACATTCAAGGTGAAATATTAATTGCGGGAGATTTTAATGGCCATAACCCAGCATGGGGTTCGGTTAAAAGCAATCGAGCAGGGATATCAATTTTAGAAAATATGGAAAAATATGACCTTATAATTTTAAATGATGGTTCCCCAACAATGGTTCCAAAACCTAATCAAATTCAATCCTCAATTGATCTCACATTTGCTACCCCCAGTCTGGCCGCAAAAATTAACTGGGAGGTTGATGATCAGCATCTTGGAAGTGATCATCTTCCTATTAGTGTACTTATCACGCTAGATAATCAAATATATAAGCAAGGTAATATTGCGAATAATAAATGGAAAATAAAAGAGGCTGACTGGAATAAATATCAGGATAGTATGTCCGGAATTTCATCCAGTAAAAGTGATAATCTAATATCAAGATATAATGACTTTGTTGACACAGTAAATAAAGCCGCAAATGAAGCCATTCCGCAGAAAAAACCTCTCACATCAGTAAAGGCTTCCTCTCCTCGTTGGTGGGATTCCGAATGTACAGAATTAATCAGGGAGAAAAAGAGAGCATTTCTAAATTATAAAAAAAATATAAATATGAATACCTACAGGCACTTTATAAATTTATCAAACAAGATTAAAAACATTTTTAAAAAAAAGAAGAATCTTTGCTGGAAAAAATTTTGTGACTCTTTCACCAAGAACACACCACATTCACAGATATGGAGTAATATTAAAAAGATAAAGTGCTCAACGACTGAACACAGTAAGATATCATCAAGCGCAATTTTAGGGTTTTTAGATATTTTGGCCCCCTCGACATGCACCAATGAAGTAGTCCCCTTTGAAGAAACTACACAAGAGCAAGATCACTTCTTAAACAAGAAATTCTCTATGGAAGAGCTTTCGCTAGCGTTGAAGTCAAAAAGTGATTCAAGTCCTGGATATGATGGTATTTATTATTCCATGATCAAGCAACTCCCCCAGTGTGCGAAAGTGTTTTTATTAAAGTTATATAATGATATTTTCTTAAGTGGAATAGTCCCTAAACCGTGGTCCACCCAAATAGTAGTGCCTATCCTCAAGCCGAAAAAAGATGCAGAATCACCAAAGTCCTATCGTCCCATAGCATTGTCATCGTGCATAGAAAAAATATTTGAGTTATTAATAAAAAATAGACTCGAGTGGTGGTTGGAAACTCAAGACTTAATGAAGAACACTCAAAATGGTTTTAGAAAATATCACTCCACTTACGATAACTTAGTAATCCTAACGAATGATATTTATAAAACTTTTGTAAAGCGGGAATATCTAACGGCAATATTTTTGGATGTATCTGACGCTTATAATAATGTGTTAATTGATAAATTGGGATGGGAAATGAAAAAGATAGGTATTCCCGCTAGAGTAATTAACATTTTGTTACATTTATATTCTAGTAGAACAATTTATATTAGATATAGAGGGGAATTAATAGGACCAAGATTAGTCTCTAGAGGGCTGCCTCAAGGGGCAATTTTGTCTCCGATCCTGTATAATATATATACTAGAAATATAGAGAAAATGGCTGGACCCCTAATGAATATTGTTCAATATGCCGATGATATTTGCTTATATATCTCATCTCCTTCTGCCGAAAATAATAATAGGCTTTTATTGGGTAGTTTGAATAGAATATCAAATTTACTTCAAAATTATGGACTGCAACTATCAGCGGAAAAATCGAAAGGGGTTGTATTCTCAAGAAAATACATCCAGCCAGATTCTCAATATATTAGGACTGATTTTGGTTCTATCGATTTTGTGAAAGAATTTAAATTTTTAGGATTAGTTCTGGATAGCAGGTTAACATGGGAATCACATGTGAATACTATTATTAAGAAATGTGAATCTGGCATTAATATTTTAAGAATGATCATGGGTTCTTGGTGGGGAGCTAATCCTTCGATTGGACTCAATATTTACAGAGCTCTTATAAGATCGGTTATAGATTATGGTTCTTTAATATATGGAAATGCAAGTAAAGCCCACTTAGACAAATTAGATAGACTCCAATTTAAGGCCATTCGGCAGGTTTTAGGGGCATTGAGGACCTCTCCAACCAACGCTCTTATAGCGGAGGCTGGAGAAATATCTCTACCAATTAGGAGACATTTTCTAGGATCAAAATTCATCTTGAAAATAATTGCTATTTCTAAAAATTATACCCGCCAAAAAATAGCTGAATATACGGATTTAATGGGGAACTATTCTAAATGTCCACTAATTATTAGAATTTATAAAGAAATGACACTAAAATATAAAAACATTCTTATGTCGTCCCGAACCCCAATTTTTAGCTTTAAGTTCGATATCAGCCTGTTGGATATCAATTCAATTGCGACACCAAAATTTTTCAAAAATAATCCTCCCCTGAATAAGATAATATTTAATGACTTTGTTAAAACCCGTTATCCAAATTCTCTAATAATTTATACTGATGGATCGAAAGACCACTTGAACAATACGGGCTGTGCATTCTGTATCCCTGAATTGGATCATCAAGAGAAAATCAAATTATCAGACATGTCATCTGTTTATACGGCAGAATCTTTTGCCGTGATTAAAGCCTTAGAATATTCGATAAACAATATTAGACATGACAAAATATTAATTTGCACCGACTCGCAAAGTCTTATAAAAGCTCTTCAATCCCCACCATATGACAAAATAGGCATTCTGGGGTTAAATATATTGCAGTTACTGCATATATTAAAGCTCAGAAACAAAGTAGTTGAGTTAGTTTGGATCCCAGGTCACTCTGGGATTCCGGGCAATGAAAAGGTGGATATTTTGGCTAAAGAAGCGGCGAGATCTAATGATATAAAATATAATTTTGTATCATGGTCTGATGCTTGCATCGCCCTTCGGGAGAATGCTAAAAATCAGTGGAAACGAGACTTACAAATCTCGTTTCAAAATAAAGGCAGATATTATTTTAATATTAATAAAAAAGTTAGTACTACTCCATGGTTCCTCAACAAACAGCTCTCCCGAAGAGTGATAACCACTATAACGAGGTTGAGAATGAATCATGTATTGGTTCCTTCATATTTACATAGATTTGGGATGATAGAATCCCCAAACTGCAGCTGTGGAGAGGGTGAGGCAGATTCGTCTCATGTTCTCCTAGGCTGCGAATTAAACAAAGACATTATAGACGAAATGTACAATGAAATCAAAGACTGGTGCCCGCTTCCGATAAATTTAGAATCCTTGTTGAACTTTAGTAAAGAAGAGGATAAAAAGATAAGGGTTTTAAAAAAAATAATTAGATCAATTCAACAAAAATTTTATTGAAGGAAAAAAAAAAAAAAAAAAAAAAAAATCCTTACACTTAGTAAAAGATGACACAGTCATGATTAAATTTGAATGTATAACAATTGTTATTTAAAGATTACCCTGATATTATTGGTGTGTGCATGTGTATAGGTGTAAATTGGCTTGAGTGTGAAGAGATATAATGTATTTATTGTATATATATATATAAAACATATTGTGAACAATTGATAAAAATTGTACTGGCTGAAGGGGTCCCTGAGACCTAGTGGCCATTCAAACACAAATAAAAAAAAAAAAAAAAAATCAAAAAAAATCTGGTGTGACTGGCGCACAGCACACAACTTTCTCTTACCTTCGGTAATCGAAAGTTGTGCACTGTGCTTGTCACACCAGATTTTTTGTGTCGACATGTATTTAGTTCCCGGCAGTAGGGAATATTTGAATTCAGATGTAAAATTTATAAGTATGGGAAAATATTTATATTTTGTTACCATGGCAACCATTTCTCCTATCTTTCCTATGAAGCACAAGAGTAAAGTGTGCTTCAAACAATTTTGTGGGCAAAACGAGAATATACATTTGAAAGAGCATCTAAAAAATAATTGATTTTTGAATTTTAATCAAAATCGTTAGAGCGAATTTTGAGAAAATCGAAAAAAACTGAAAAAGTACATCAGTAAAGTACTAGTACTCTTTGGCCGATTTTGATTAAAAGCTTATTTTTCCGGTCCCGGGGGTGTTAAACTTAAATATAAAATTTCAGCCTCATAGCTCAATTCCTTCATGCTTAAAATTTGACACACACCCACCCACCCACCCACCCACCCACACACAGACAGACCATGTCGCGAAAACCACTTTTTTGGATTCAGGGGACCTCAAAACGTGAAGATCCATCAAAATCTCGACATCGAATTTTTGACATGAATCCAATACTTTCTCTCTATATATATATTACATATATACATAGGTAAGAGAAAGTAATATATAATCCATAATTTTTTTTTTTATTAAAAAAACACTTCTCATTCACCCAGTATTATAGGCAACTTAAGCCATATAAGACAATCTAGACGGGTTTGGAGAATGACGTCATCCATTGTTTCTCAGAAGCACTTAAAGAAAATCGATTTTTATATTCCACAAAATAATAAAATATTAAAATAATTAGTATGGAAAATTTTTTTAAAATTAAACACTGAAATATGCGTTTTTATCTATCCTGAGTCGTGAAAAATATTATCAAACTTGCTTTGAGCTTAAAGTGCCCGGGCCCTTTCAAGATTTCTCTAGGCGATTGACTGTCGGCGTGGTGGGGGGAATAAGAACCAAGATGACCTCGACTTCCCATCCTCCGAATGTTAATTCCTGCTTCGGATTCGCAAACAGTAGTTGGCTTCTGCTCTCGAGTCGGCTGCTGGCTCGTTTCATCATGAAGCACTTTTTTATTATTTTCCTTCTGCAAGGTATGCGCACGAGAGACTTAACATTTTATAAGATTGTTTATTGTGATTAATAAAAAATATATTTTTAAATAAAATAAAAACAACTTGTGTTTTCTTTCTTGGGCGAAATGTGACAGGTAGTATGACATTTTTATTATTATATAATTATTAAAAATCAATAAATTTTCAATAATATTTATTTTTGGAAGAAAAGACCAGTTGTTTTTATTTTATTTAATTGTATTAATTTGGACTGCATCCACCATTTTATCAATATATTTTTATTTTTTAGGTTAAATATCTGTTATCTATAGTTGGACCATTTTTCTTTCTGGTTTGGGCATCTTCCCGCTCGTCTTTTTTCTTACTATTCAAATTTTATTCCTCTAGATCTTTGATTAAGACCCGCTTCTGCTTGCCCCAATACTTTTAATATAAACATCTTAAAACATTTCTATTTTAAAATTTACAAATAGGAGTATTTTTACTGTCTCTTACCTATATATATGTTAAATATATGTAAAATATTTTCATATTTTGGATCCACCGTGGTTCCTTTATTTTTAACCAACCTTATTTATTTATTTAGAATTGGCAATACTTTTAAAAGTGAATTATTTATAGATAGATTATGTGGAAGGGAATTATTTTTATATTAATTTGGAATGAGATTTTTATTTAAAAAGATTGAAGAGTTTTCTATTATATTAATGACTATAAAAACCAATTTGTTTTAAGGTAAATTTAATTGTTATTTAATTTTAATTTAATAAATCTGTTTTAAGGAACAAATGAGTCTATAGTTATTTTCCCAAGAAAATAAAAGATAATAACCACATTATATATATATAGAGAGAAAGTATTGGATTCATGTTAAAAATTCGATGTCAAGATATACTCGTTTTGAGGTCTCCTGAATCCAAAAAAGTGGTTTTCGCAACATGGTCTGTGTGTCTGTAAGCAGAATATCTCAAAAACGAAAAGAGAAGGTTGAAATTTTATATTTAAGTTAGATACCCCTCTGGGACTTGACACAAAGCTTTTGAACGAAATCGGCCAAAAAGTACTAAGTTTGTACTTTACTGATGTAATTTTTCAGTTTTTTTTCGATTTTCTCAAAATTCGCTCTAACGATTTTGATAAAAATACAAAAATCAATTATTTTTTAGATGCTCTTTAAATGTATATTCTCATTTTTGCAATTGAAATCTTTTGAAGCACATTTTACTCTTGTTCTTCATAGAAAAGATAGGAGAAATGGTTGCCATGGTAACAAAATATAAATATTTTCCCATGTTTATAAATTTGACATCTTGAAATTTGAATGTACAGTGAGTGACAATATTAAGTCCCACCCATGTGTTTTCTACTTGTGATTATTTCATTGTTTTTATAAAAGAAAATGAACATCTTTATTGGAAATTTTCTAGGTTTGAACCATGAAAGTTTCCATTAAAAAATATATAATACTTACAATGAAATAGTCACAAGTAGAAAACGCTTGGATAGGACTTAATATTGTCCCTCACTGTACCTTACTGTCGGAAACTAAACATATGTCGATACAAAAAATTGGTGTGACTCTCTCTTGCCTAAGGGTAAGAGAAAGTTGTGTGCTGTGCGACAGTAACACCAGATTTTTTTTCTAACCTAAGCAGAGATTTTCTTGAGTTTTATTTATATATATTTTTTTTTCAGTTACTTTGAATCATGCGGCATCTTCGCTATATGAAAATCGCACTAAAAGAGAAAGTTTAAGGTAAAAAGTATTTATTTTTTTTTAATTTACTCTAAATTTTTCTGTTAAACAATTTCTTATGATATAATTGCTCATATTAAATTAGTTGTAAATTGTGTGGTTCTTAATCTTCTTAAAATTGTTATTAGAAAATGGTATACAATTTTTTTTTCTTTTTTTGTGTCGTTCGTTATTGGCCGAAACAGCACACTTAAAATTTTTTTGAGAGTATTTGTTACACCCGAGAAGACCAAATTTGTTTTTTATTTCATTAATATAGACCTTTTAAGGTCTGTTTCATCTGATAAACATTTTGTCTTGATTTTTCCTCCTAAAAGTGGTTGAACCGGTTTCATGATTTTTTCAAAGTTGAATTTATTATGTAAAAACAAGGAAAATAGATATTAAATAGCTTTTTGCCTGTTTCTGTCAATTAAGGTCATTATCATTTCGTTTTTTTTTCTTGCAATATTTTTATTACCTTCCTTGTTTACTTATTTATTTTTTTTGATTGCATTGCATGGCTCAGATTCCTTTAAGTAGAGGCTTCCAACGCAGGGTTTCGGTCTAAAATGATGGGCGTATTCAGCTCAAAACGGATGGAGGGTGGGGGGGGGGGGGCAACTTTTCTTATATTCCTTTATTATTTTATTAAATGCCACAACCGAACTGGAGATAGGGGATTGCGTCACTCGTAGTTTATATCTTCTCATAGATGGTTTGAATTTTTCAGTTTTTTATTTACATTTTTTGTAGAATTTCGATACGCCGCAGTTACTTCGTCATTCACTTGTGGACTGTGAGTTATTTTTATTAAATAAATTTTCAACGAAAATTTGTTTAATTTTTTATTAATTATTTTTCTGGTCGACTGATTTGCAAATTACAGTTTCGAATTATTATATCATCGTCAGGACCTATTAAAATAAACATTCATTTAGACTTTTACATTTAACATTACACATCATCTTACAATCTTTTATATATACAATATATATATATATATATCCACAAGTGAATGACGAAGTAACTGCGGCGTATCGAAATTCTGCTTGAAATAACCTTCGTGCCAGAATTCAAAGTTTTATATTTTTTGTTTTTTATTTTAATTTCAAGTTTGGAAAGGGAAAGGGCCCCCCCTCTTGCCCATGAATTGGCTACCAATCAATTTAAATAAATAGGGACGGGGTCTAAATGGTCATATATGCCGAAAAAGACCTTAATAAAAAAAAAACAGGGTCTCGGAGTTTATCCAAATAAATCGATATCTAAATATTGAGTATTATTTTGAAACTTTATAAAATTATTATGAAAATTATAGAAATATATATTTTTTTTAAAGGGACCCCAGTCTGGAAGGCACTGTCTTAAGAAATTATTCTCTCTCCAAAGGGCTTAATCCTATCTTGTGTATTGAAGGTGATTAGAAATATTTTTGTTAACAACCAGCACTACCAGCACTACTGAGGGACCTACATCTGTCAATCTTTCGTCTACTCCATCAGGTTCTTGTATTCGTCCTCAAAATCCAGACAATGGCGTATATTTATTCGGTAAGTAAATATTCATTTAAACATAAATTTTGATGCACCATTTTTATTCAAAAGTTAACTCCAATTCTCTATGAAGAAGACTAAAAAAAACTCTTTAAAATCCCCCTCTCCCTTTCGTTAGAACTTGGAAATGAAAATAATTTATTAACATATAGCTCTCCTTCGGGATAATGATATCTTGTTATATGAAAATAGTAATAATTCCCTTATGAAGAATTTTTAAAATTACCACTAGGAATTTTTTGAGGCTTATCTAATTTAGCATTTAAGAAAATATGAAAATCATAGAATGAAGGAAGAAACGTTTTATTTAATACAAATAATCCAAAAATAATTACTGTTTTAGGGATGCGTTATCCAGTGCTGTAACAAGGGTATGAAGCGCCTCTGGCAAGTGTCTAACTTGCGCCCTCCATAATTCAGTGTTTTCTAATCTTTTAATTTTTTAAAAATAGGCTATTAATTAAAGTATTATTTCAAATTCTAAATCCCCCCAAGTTGTGAGTTGCATGTGGATTTTATTCTCACTCACAACTTGGTCGGTCTCCTTTGTTTTCAGCCTCCAGCCTAGTTGCGCCTGTTTTGCTATGCCCTCGTTACGGCCCTGGCGTTACCTAAATATCTGCTCCAGAATTGTTGAGATATCCGTTCAAGAATCTCTATCAAAGAATACAATGACTATGTAAGGTAACTCGGGGAAAGACGCAAGTTTGTCGATATATGAAAATAGTGAGCCTCTTGTTTGAAGAGTCTGGTCGGACTTTCGGTGTGGGTTGTGAAATTATTTGAATTAATCATCTTTATTGGGCGTTTTTTTGGATCTCCTGAAAATTTAACGTGATGATTTCAACTTTATAATATTCCGTTCTTAATATTTAAGGTTTTTAAACATACTCGTTATTTTAAATAAGATATTAGGAATAAAAGTGAGTTATGCATT
>JAKCPI010020125.1:0-46949 GCA_023213315.1 Euborellia annulipes | reverse complement strand
TTTGTCTCTCACTTTACAGGTAGTTCAAGCCTGAAATAGCAGTTTATATAGCTCCTGGATTATGGCTCCAAGAGGTTTTTTACTTTCCTATTTCAAATTTATTCAATTAACCAGGACCGACGTTTCGTTCGCATTTGGGATAATCCTCAAGACCAGGCAGGCTAATGTCTGAAACAATTATTCATTCTCACCAAGTTGTATTGGGCATACATAGTTTTAAATAGCTTATCTATGTATGTCCAATACAACTTGGTGAGAATGATTGTTTCAGACATTAGCCTGGTTCTGAGGATGGATCCCATATGCAACCGAAACATCGGCCCTGGTTAATTGAATAAATTTGAAATAAAACTATTTGCATCGCTCCCTCCCCCTCCATTAATCTCCTTCATATATCTTTTGAAGTGATCTTGGCACTTATAAAGAAAGGCTGAGTATGTTTTTTGTTGGTGAGGCTAAACGCCCCATGGCCCCCGGGATTCGATTATCAGGCTTTGAGGAGCATCAATGTGCTGTTCATTGCACCAGGCCACGGGTCCCTCGCCCGACACCTGGTGCAATGGACAGCATACCGATGCCCCGGAAAGGCTGGAGATCCTGGGTTCGATTCCCGGGGGTCATGTGACGTTTGGCCTCACCAACAAAAAACAGTCTTGTTAAATATATCTATGACTTAACCCGAATCGAGCCGTTTTGAATACAAATATCTTATTTAAATATATATGCCTAGATATTTAACTTTATTTTAAATAATCAATAATTAATTTTATATGTCAAAATAACTATTTAGATCTCTCGAAACAGCATATTCTTCTTAGATAGTGTCATTCCAACTGGCGCCTTGTCATAATTCTGTTATCTTAGCCGGCATTAGCCCTACTCCCTTAATTCTCTCACGCGCACGCGTCTCTCTTGTCCCTCTCCTACCCAACACTGACTCGACTTGCACTCGGTTGAGTCACTCATTCAGTCAGTCAGTGAATGTAACTCTGCATGCAGGTGCTTAGTTATTGTCGTCGGTTATTGGTTCCGTTGGTTGGTGTGTGCTGTGTTTGTGTGCCAGGTGCTGCAGGGCACCTGCTCCTTTACAGCCCCATGGGCATGTGGAGAACTCTAGCCTCTTTGGACTCCAACAAACCTCATGTGAGCGTTTTCTTGTTTTTCTTCTTAATGAATTAGTCATTCATTTGCCATTTAGCTCATTATGACATCTGCGTTTGCTTGATATTTAGACAATAGTGACGAATCTATTATTATAAACCTTTTTTTTTTTTTATTCGGCTCCTTGTGCTTATTTATAAACATTAATAATGAATTTTTTGAAAAATTTGTTAAAATTCTATGCTTAATGTAAGATATTTTATAATTCTTTTATATTTTGCATATTTTTTTAAATATTTATTTTATTCACTATTCTCTCTGCCCGACTGGTCTTAAGGCGCCTCCTTTTGGGAATCCCCCATTGGGCTCGCACAAAACAATAATAATAATAATTTTAATATAATAAAGAAACTCTGAATCCAAGTTTGAAGATCGCTGACTGACACTAAAATTTTTTTATCTCTAGTATATATCATTGATGACATGTCCAGTTTTTTTTCGTTGGACGTTCCGGACGATTGCTCCCCCCAAATGATTAAATTTTAATTATATTGTATAATTTCTAACAGCTTTCAAAATTATTTTCCTCTATATGTATTATATATTTTTATTTTTTCTGTTTTCGTAGGAGGAAGGGGTGAATTCTCATATCCCCCCCCCCCGGTCGAGGCTACTAAAGAGGACTAGCCTCAACTCTGATTGATGACATTGATATCTATTATTTTATTTAAAACTTAATTCTTGGCGATATTACATTATATAAAAAATTTTGGGAAAATTTTTCAAGAGGTTCAAAAACCCTGGCTTAGAAATAATATATTTTTAAATAAGAAATATTTAGAAAAAAAAAAAATTATTTTTATTTGCCAAAACATCTCTTCCAGGCTATTGATGGCGCCCAGGATGCGGACAGAAATAACCCTGGGTGTATTTTTATATCCCTAGAAGAGATCATTTGGCAAATAAAAAGAATTAAGAAAAAAAAAAGATTTTCACCCTCTTCTTTTAAATACGGGGGACGTTTTTTTCTTCTTTTTTTCCCAGCCTTTGACCTTGGTCATTCAGTCCACACTTTTTACAAAAAATCAAAATACAAGAAAGCTTCTATAAAAGTGAATAGTTCATATAAAAAAACATTAATATAAAAAGAAAATATTACAAATAAATTACTATGAAGAACACTTAAAATAAAAAAAAATAAAAAACATGTAGGCCTATAATAAAAACCACTGTACAAATTAAATGACTCAATAATCGGGGTTTTTTTTCGGGGGTTGTTTACATACCAGTATTGAAATATTTGTTGTCAAAATTTCATTAACAATAAAAGAAATTATTTTATTAATTCAATAAAATTAATTCCTAAGATTTCTTTTTTCAACACTTAGGCCTATAATTAAAGTTTAAACTTAATTTAACCGTTGGCACTAGTTGAAACATTATAATTAGGTAAAAAATTAATTAATTCATTATAAAAACACTTTGTGATATATTTCAATTTGAAACATGTCATCACGTATTTTTCTAATTAATTAATTTTACATTGATTGAATTCTTAGCTAATTATTTTTCTTTTATAATTGTCATATCAAAATATAGCAACTCTTTACTTAACCGTAGGTTTACATCATTTTTGACCTTGTTTTATAAAAATTCTTAGATTTTCCCACGGAAACCCCCTTGAAGCTCTGACATCGAAGGCCATATGCGATAAAAAATAGTAAGATAATATTTAATCCCATTATTTAAATTAATTGGTAACCAATTATTTTAAATAAATTTTATCACTCACTCTTGGATTATGAAACAGACACTATACTATAATACTACAAGCGCTTGATAAATCATCCAATACATTCACTTTTGTTTCTTTATTATCGGTTAAGGTCCAAAGTCACTCAGTCATCAAAATTTTAAAAGTAACCAAAAACATTAATTCAATACATCTACTTGTATGATATTACTTAAGACTATAAATCATTTTTTTTTTCATTTACCCTCTCAGCTACCGGGGACGTTCAACACTCTGATTCCTCGGGTCACCCATCTGAGATTTCGTCACGCTTGAAATAATAAATCAATAAAATAGTTAAAATATTTGTAAAAAAAAAAATCTATAATCATAGGCATATAGTTTGAATTAAGATTAAAGAAAGCAGATGTTTACTAGAAAGATGATATCATATTTTAGCTCTCCTGTACCATCTCTTCAAGTCGGGGATTTTTTTCTCATTTCTTACTTGTACTTTAATAAGTCGTTATTTTCAAATGTTAACCTCACGTCTTCTAATTCAGTTATCACTATTTAGGCTTATTTGTTTTATTTATTTCCACTTTTACTAAAATGTTCCTACTTTATCTCTTCAAAGCAAAGTGTTTTTTTTTCCCATATCAAACAAAAACACAAATTTTGAAAAAAGTTGCCGGCAGTTGAAAAATATTAAGAGCCACTGCTTGAGATGAATCAATATAAAAAGTTGAAATATGCATCTTAAACGCCATATTTCACATTGGTTTTTAAAAAATTTTAAAAATTTGAATTTCAAACAGAAAATTTATTATTTTTACCCTTCGCGGGTGTAATAGGCCTTGTTCTTGTTCCCAGCATTTTTAAGAACAATGATCTATTGTTGTAAAATTGCAACAATTATCACTGGCTATTCTTCTCTCCGGTCCGACCCGATTTGATCTCTAATTTTAATTAATTAATTTAATTAATTAAAACAAGTCAACTATATTTTTTCAAAAGATCATATTCTTATTTACATTTTTCGTTTCTTATTCAAATATTCTTTACTATAAAAGAATAAATACATAAATTTCAGATATCGAAAAATCAACATTAATAATAGGTTTGTTCTTTCCTAAACACTATCTGATTTTTTTTTTGTTATTATACAATCGCTAATATCTATTCAAAATGCTAAAAAAATACATGCACCCAATTATATTTAGCTCTGATTCCCTATTTCCTCATCCCTACCCATTTGCCTGTAATTAACTAAATTCAACAAAACCGTTTTCTCTTAACCCGATTAATTGCAGGCTAATTATTATCTACGCCTTAAAGTAGGCAACCAAATCATCACCAATACAATTATTATTTGTGTAAGAAAAAACACTTTCTTCTAAGAGCCTGTTTCTTCATCCATGGTTAAATAACTAGTTCTTGGCCTAGCCTTGTAATCACGAATTTTCAAAATTCACAAAAAGGTTCTCAGTCCCTGCAAGTGGAAAGATCACAACCCCGAATCCGTTGATTTTGGAAAAATTTGAACTTAGATCTAAATTCAGATCCTGGAT
This sequence comes from Euborellia annulipes, assembly GCA_023213315.1. Classification (NCBI taxonomy): domain Eukaryota; kingdom Metazoa; phylum Arthropoda; class Insecta; order Dermaptera; family Anisolabididae; genus Euborellia; species Euborellia annulipes. The sequence goes on along the minus strand of JAKCPI010020125.1, from coordinate 42,545 downwards.
TTTAACACATCCAATCCTTTTATCACCTATGAAGTACAAGAGTAAAGTGAATTTCAAACAATTTTGGGGGCAAAATGAGAATATAGATTTTAAAGAGCTTCTAAAAAATAATTGATTTTTGAATTTTAAACATAATGGTTAAAACGAATTTTGAGAAAATCGAAAAAAACTGAATAAGTAGTGCATCAGTAAAGGACTAGTACTTTTTGGCTGATTTTGTTCAAAACCTTCTTGTCACGTCCCAGGGGGGTACCGAACTTAAATATAAAATTTTAACCTTCTAGCTCTTTTCGTTCTTGACAGTGGCGGATCCAGAGGTGTTTATCGGGGGGAGGGGGGGTAATCTGGAGTGACTGGTCGCACAGCACACATTTTTTTCTAATTTCGGAAATTTAAAGATGCATTCTGTACTTGTTTGCCAGAATATAAATACAAATCAAATTTTTAAAATTTTACATTAAAAATACATTTTTTTCCAAAAAAAGTTGTTTTTTTTTCAAATCTCAGGGTGGTAATTACCCAATTATTGAATCCAATACTTTCTCTTCTCTATATATTAACATATATAGGTAAGAGAAACTAAAAAGGAATAGATGGAAAGGAGGATTCTTATTTATGTATTTTTCTTTTGATTATACTTTTAAAAATAATAATAAGAGATTATTATAAGATTTAGTACTGATGCGAGTTTCTTTATTAAAAGACTTAACCATAGGCCAGCTACTTGACCATGGATTAAAAAACCGATCCTAATAGATCTTATTCGAAATAGATCCCATTGGGTCTTACAAGACCAACTAGTACAATCCTTCTTGAAGATGTTTTATCTCTATAACAAGTCCAAAGAATTCAAATTCCATCCTAAATGTCTTATTTGAGAGTGGATTCGTATCTTAGATGACCCAATTTCATATTTCTTTAATTTATTATCTGTAAATACGCATGGCAAAGATTAATCTTAGATTAGGTTTCATTAAATGCAATCTGAATAGATACACTATATCGATTTGTAAATTCTATAAATATCGTTGATAGTTTTTTTTTTTTTATTTTTTTAGTAGCCTAAATTTTTTTTTTTATTTTCAACAAAAACGAAATTGTATATTCTTTCCCGAAAATGTCTAGAGGTGAAAAAAAAGTAAATTTGAAATTTAAATAACGAATTTTAAGGTTAATTCATTCTTTTATGAATGATTCATCCTGTATTATCCATTTTATACAAAAATTTGTTTAAATTGATACGGGCGACCGTAGACTCTAGCACAAGAATCAGAAACTCTACCATTGAGTCATGGCCCAAGGGCTGTTTCGTTATTTAATTCAACCTAATCGATTGCGCATTTATTTCTTCGCCTTCTTTATTGATTATAAACGCCCATTTTTCATCAAATTTTCTAAACTATAAGAAATTACTTTTTTTTTTTAAATCAGCTTGTCTTCTTCATTGATCAAAATATCAGGTCCACGTTAATTATGAATATTTTAGAATCTAATTCTTTATTAATTTATCAATTGTTGATTCATGTTTTTTTTAAAACATTTCCTACGACTTGCCATTTGTGTTTATAGCATAGCGGTTATAGCTGTTTATTTACTTTAACGTTTTGCTTATGTTTGATTTTTAATATGGATGAAATTGATGAGCAACGAATTCGCATTAAGTTTTCTGTTAACGTCAAAGTTTTGCTAATTCATTTTCAAAAACTTCATTATTTTTATTTGGTCGTTCAGATCTTCAGTTCACAACCATTCTTGCAATTTATTTACTTGCTTTCGATAAAGTCCACTTTCCAAATTTTTTTTTAACAGAAATTTTTTTTTCACATCTCACACTGACGTTTCCTCCCGGTACAGTCATTTTCATAGCACAAAGGTGGGTCATATATGGCAGGATTATTAGCATTCAATACCTGAATATTATTACACCATTGAATATTTTATTTTTATTTTACACTCAGTATTTTCGGAATTCCGAAACTTGGTAATATTATTCTAATATTGCCTCTCATTGAATACTAATAATAGTGCTATATTTTGAATAGTATTAATAAATGACTAGCTTTCGTGTTCTGAAGATGATGATGAGAGGAATCGAAAGTTTGAGGCTGGATCTGAATAAAAAAAAATGAAAAAACCTAACTTCATTTTCTCTGCTAACTTTCTACTATTAAAACAAAATTATGATGAATGAAGATTTATTTAGTTTTTAATAAATTAACTTTATTTATTTGTTAGCATGCAGGTTCCCATTCCACGCGACAAAAATTTTTAAATTGAATTGTCTACCAATCAATTTAAAAATGGCCATAGATGCCGAAAAAGGCCTTGAAATAAAAATAAAAAAACTTTTTTAGGATGATTTTTGGAATCTGAGGCCATTTAGACTATTAATTTAAATTAATTGGTTGCCAATCTAATTGAAATAAATTTTTTTGCCTTGGATGGGATGCGAACCCTCGACCTCTAGAATAGAATACTTTATCTTTGAGTCAAGATAATTATTAACCTCATCTGGATATTTTTTGATCATATAAATAGGAAATTCGGATTTCTAATTGAAAATTCCACATCGCGTATTCCTTAAATATAACTAAGAGCAGGTTGCTTCACATCGTGTCAACTAGCAAACTTAGTCGACCGATAGCATAGATAGCATATAGTAAACAAGAACATGCTCAATCTTCGCGTTAAAAAAATCATTTTTGCGAAGTTATCAACTTAATAAAGGTATCATTTAAAATTATTAAAAATTAAAATAATTAAAGCTAATTAATTTTTTTTACAAAATTTTAAAAATTTTCAAAATAATAAATGTGTTCTTAATTTCACCCATTTGTAAGTCTTGTCTCGAACTTAGCTAACTAAATTTACTATCTGGGCTGTTATTTAATCATATGATTAGCTTAACTAGATGTGAAAAGTCTCAAAAGTCATGGTCAAATAGCTTATCCTAGGGATAGCTAGTTAATTAGATGTGAAGCAACCGGCTCTAAAAAATAAAATTTATATTTTCACTCTTTCGGTGGTGTTATTTATCAAAAGTTAATGTAATTAAATAAAGGCTATATTTTTTTTTTAAGAGAACACGCATATACCTATACTCCATGAAAATTTAATTTAAATTGACTAGCATAATTCTTGATCATTGATAATTTTCAGTTTATTTGTTAAATAAAAAATCCAAATAATAGCGTTTATTTAATTTATTCCCCAAAACATTAAAATTCCTTTTTCTATATTGTTCTTCACACTTTTATGCACAAAAACCCAAATACTCGTTAAATCATAGGGGAGGAGTGGTCGACGGAAGCCTTAAGGCGCGTGGGAGTGAATGTAAATGGGTCCTTAACAGGGTGACGTCAATGTGACGCGTGCCAGGTGCTCCTCTGACAGGTGACACGTGCTCATGTCTTTGACAAGAACTCATGATTCACCAAGGACACAACATGACAAAAGGAATCCTCCTTCAAATTTTTCCAAGAAGGATCTAAAACTTATAATAATAAAACATTCTTTAGAAATTTTACAGTGTGAAAACCGATGACATATATTAATTTTAAAGTTAATATTCTAATAAAAATTGCTTACGTCTTGTTTGAAAGAAACAGGCGGGCTTTCCCAGTTACTAGGGGACTGCGCCCCCTGGACCTCCTTGCTCGCCTTCGGCGAACAAATGCATTATTATTCTTGCTCATTGTTTTGAAATTTTGCAAATTGGTCGCCTTCGGCGAAAATTTTAAAGTTTTGAATTTCCCTCTCTAACTTAAAGTTTTAAATACCCTCACTGACTCCACTTCCTCTGTCTCTGGCCAATCAGCGAGAGAGAGAGTGGTAAATAAGAACATAACACGGGAGTCAGTGGCTATAATATAAATTATAGTATGATGATATTTCAAATATACAGTTAGATAAGAAAAATAATATTTTCATATTTTTCTTTAAAAGTCTCAGTTTTTTATACCTTTTAGTATCTAAATAATTTAAATAAATTCTTTTGGATTATCAATATTGACATTTGTCAACACCTATAACCTCTTGGCCATTGATATTTTTGATAAAAATAATTGTGTGAGATGTGATAAATAAGTTGCCTACTTTAAGGCGGAGATAATTCATTTGTGAATTTTAATATCTAATAGGAAATAAAGAACCTGAATGACTATCATTTGCATAATCAGAAATTACCTAAGAGAAAGGAAGTTTGATTCCTCATTTCCTCTATTATCTAAAATATCTTTATCATTGTAAAAAATCTGGTGTGACTGTCGCACAGCACACAACTTTCTCTTACCTTCGGTAAACGAAATTGTGTTTTGTGCTTGTCACACCAGATTTTTCGTGTAGAAATATATATAGTTTCCTACAGTACATTCGAATTTCAAGTTGTAAAATTTATAAGTATGGGAAAATATTTATATTTTATTACCATAGCAACCATAGGAGAAATTGCGATCTTTCTTTTTTTTTTTTTGAAGAACAAGAGTAAAGAGGACTTCGGAAGATTTCAATGGCAAAATGAGAATATACATTTTAAAGACCATCTAAAAAATAGTTCATTTATGAATTTTAAACAAAATCGTTTCAGCGAATTTTGAGAAAATCGCAAAAAACTGAAAAAATACATCAGTAAAGTGTACTTCAAACGATTTCAACGAAAAATTTCACTGATATACTTTTTAGAGAGCATCTAAAAAATGTTAATTTATGAAGTTTAAACAAAATCGTTCTAGCCAATTTTGAGAAAATCGAAAAAAACTGAAAAAGTACTTCAGTAAAGTACTAGTACTCTTTGGCCGATTTTGTTCAAAAGCTTCGTGTCTCGTCCCAGGAGGGTACTCTACTTAAATATAAAATTTCAACTTTCTATCTCTTTTCGCTCTTGAGATATTTTGTTCACAGACAGACAGACCATGTTGAGAAAACCACTTTTTTGTATTCAGGGGACCTTAAAACGTCAAAACCCATCAAAATCTCGACATCGAATTTTTGACATGAATCCAATACTTTCTCTCAATATATTTCATATAATATAGCCTATGTTATAGTCTAAGAGAAAGTAAATTTTTTAGATGCTCTTTAGAATGTATATTCTCATTTTGCTCCCAAAATTGTTTGAAGCACACTTTACTGTACTTAATAGGAAAGGTAGTTGTCAAAATATGTTTTTTTCTATGCTTATAAATTTTACATTTATAATTCTTTGTACTACCGGAAACTAAATATATATTGACACACAAATCTAGTATGCCAAGCACAGGAGATAACTTTAAATTATCGAAGGTAAGAGAAAATAGTGTGCTGTAAAGCCAGTCACACCAGATTTTTTTTTTTGATGGTCATTTATTTAAAGGTGTTTATTCTGAAAATTATTATCGTTATCATTTTCAATGACATATCGATGTCCTCCATACGAAGTGATTACATACCACATAAATTTCATTTCAAGTTGCCTACGATTATATATAAACTAATTTCAAATTTTAATTTTAAGTATCAATAATAATATAACATCATTTAGAATTTTTTGACGTCAATTAAAAAATTATTTCTCAAGAGGCTTGTCAAAATTTAATGCGTCTTAAAAAAATAAACAAATCTCTCTCCTTAAGTTGATCAATCAATCATATTGAATTTTTTTCATAATTCACTTTGATCTCTGCCAATATATTAATCTATATCAACACTCGCCATTTATTATTTGTCCTTGGGCATTTTTGAACGAAATTGAACATTAACAATTAGTATTTTCCTTAAACATCTCTCGTCAGCATTGATGGACCCTTCCTGATTCATCTTCTAAATAAAAATAAACGACTTTAGATCTATTAAACTTAACAATAATAATCAATTGAATCTTAAAATAGATTTATTCGATTTAATTTCCCAAACATAAATTAACTAAATAAATGGAACAAGATAAATCTTTAAATTTAATTCTATTATTGACATAAAGTAGGTATTCAACTTTTATTTACCTATATATGTTAATATATAAAAAGTAAATTTATTAGTTTCATGCCAAAAGTTCGATGTTCAGATTTTAATACATATTTTGAGTGGGCCCAATTTAAAGCATGATGGAATTGAGCTACGAGGTTGAAATTTTATATTTAAGTTAGGCACCACCCTGAGGCGTTAGTATTAGATTCATATCAAAAATTAGATGTCAGATTTTGATGGAAATACAAGTTTTGAGGTCCACTGAGTCTAAAAAATTGTTTCCTTCTCTGTCTGTGAACAAAATACCTCAAGAACGCAAAAAACTAGAAAACGAGAAACTAGGCACGTAACACGAAGCTTTTGAACAAATTCGACCAAAGCGTACTAGTAATTTACTAGATGTACTTTCGTTTATTTCCAAAATCCAAGAAAATCGTTCCCCAACATGTTCTGTATGTATGTGTGTGTGTGTGTCTGTGAACAAAATATCTCAAGAGTTGAAAAGACCTAGGAAGTTGAAATTTTTTATTTAAGTTAGGTACTACTCCCTTGGGACATAACACGAAGCTTTTGTACAAAATCGACTAGTACTAGTACTTTACTCATGAACTTTTATTTCAGTTTTTTTCGATTTTCTCAAAATTCGCTTAAACGATTTTTATAAAAATTCAAAAATCAATTATTTTTTAGGTGCTCTTTAAAATGTGTATTCTCATTTTGTCGTTGGAATCTTCTGAAGACCACATTACTCTTGTACTTCATAGGAAAGATAGGAGAAATGGTTGCCCTGGCAACAAAATATAGACTCTAAATATTTTCCCATGTTTATAAATTACATCTTGAATTATATTACAAGTCTATCGGTGGAAACTAAATATATCTCGACACAAAAAATCTGGTGTGAAAAGCACAGAACATAACTTTCGATTACCGAAGGTGTGTGCTGTGCGACCAGTCACATGTAGAAATTGACTTTTATATTTCTAATACACAATTTACTCGTTTTATGTGATTCAGACTTATGAAATCATAACATTATTTTTTAAAAACAAAGAATTCACATTATTTTTTAATTTAAATAAACATCTTATAACCTTTAAATTATATAACTCTCAAATTCCGGACAGGATACAATTTAATTCAGTCACTAGAGAATGAATCATTAATAATTATTTACATTTTTTTTAGAATTTTTTTATTTTTTCTTATTGTAATATAATAAAAACATGTGTATTTACATCTTCTTCAATATTTTACAATTAATATTTTTTCACAAAATCTTTTTCCACTAATTGACTTTTCTCATCTATCCAAATGCTTGTGGTTATATATTTTTTATAATAAAAATTTTATATTTTTGAAATAATGGGTTGTATCAGTGGCGGATTAATGCAATTTTGTCGGAGGGGGCGGTTTTTTTTTTTTATTTTTATTTTATTTAAGGATTTTGTTGTCATCTATGGGCATTTAGACCCCTTTCCTATTTATTTAAATTGATTGGTAACAAATTCAATTGAAATTAAAGAGCGGAAATCATAATTTCTTTAGATTACTAGTTTTTATAACGTTTTGAATTTCTTCTCGGGGGGGGCGGCCCCCCCCCCTTTAATCCGCCCCTGGGTTGTATTCATAATAATTTTTTGAATACCAGACCTGTAATCTACGTATTATTATATTCGAGTGTCTGTCCACCACTGAATATTAATTAGTTGTCTATTTCCTGTTGATAGTTTTAAAATTTTTTTATACTCAATAATAATAATTCTTAAATGAAAAATCGGGAATCAAAAAAAAAAGGTCCATGGAGCAAATCCTAACTTGATGCTTTTTTTATGCATGTTAATACAGATTTATTAATCCTTTTTATTCAAAGTTCTTATTGATATCATAATATCTAATTTTGCTAATTTTTTTTTATCTCTGGTTTCAAATATTTATTTAAAGCGATTGATTATTATTTTATCATCTATAAAAAGGTGAATTTCGTAAAATAAATATTTAATACTATAATTATCATTTAATTGATGACATTGTATAGATTATTTATTTCGTCATATCATTTTTCAGACTAGACGTTGCATCATGCATTTTGCATGGGAACGTTGAGGAGAAAATTTAATTTCAAAAATTTTTCTTTATTCGAAACGCACTTTTGGAGTTTTACCTCAATTCTTTCTCGTTTAAATTAAATACTAACCTTCTTAGAAAATGTTTGATTTGGAGATAAAATATATTTTTTTTTCATAATCCTTATCAAATATCAAGTTATGCGATTTTCCGACTATTTTTACTTTCTCTTACCTGTATATATAATATATTTAATTGGATTCATGTCAAAAATTCTCGATTTTGATGGATATACACGTTTTGAAGTCCCCTGAGTTCAAAAAAGCTGTCCCGCAAATTGGTCTGTCTGTCTGTGAACAAAATATCTCACGAACGAAATAAAATTATATATTTGAGTTAGACATCCCCATGAGGCCAAGTTTTTAATCAAAATCGGCAGAAGAGTACTAGTACTTTACTGATGTAGTTTATCAGTTTTTTTTTATTTTCTCAAAATTCGCTCCAACAATTTTGATTAAAATTCATAAATCAAATATTTTTTTGATGTTCTTTAAAAAGTATATCAGTGAAATTTTTCTTGAAATTTGTTTGAAGTACACTTTACTAATGTGGTAGCATTTGTAGCTCAGTGCCATCTATGAATCGCGTGGTCAAGTTTGTAACTTTGTGCTAAGGACAACTAAATATATCCCGACACAAAAAATCTGGTGTGACAAGCACAGTACACAACTTTCTCCTACCGAAGGGTAAGAGAAAGTTGTGTGCTGTGCGTCCAGTCACACCAGATTTTTTAAAATCGATTTCACTTTTATTTTTACAATTTTCTTTTATATTCCTTTTTTTACATACTCGAGTATACCGAAATGTAAATTCCATCTTTTATAATATCATATATCGTTAATAAATTTCAATTAAATAATTAAAGATAATTCCGGAACGTACGTAATTAAATTATATAAATGTACTTTTTGTTTAAATATACCGGAAGTTTAAATAAAATTCAATTGTTAATTACAAATTTTATGATCTTATTATTGTTAAAAAATTTCATTTATAATCAAAAAAAAAAATATTACGAAACAAAGACTGATTCTCACTATTTAAACTTTGTGATATTATCTCGTTAAAATTTTACCCACTTCCCAGGATCCCGCAAAATACATTAAAGCATATTATAACGGCTCTTGAATGTTCACATTAAATCATCTATTATAAAATTCACTAATAATTATTAAAGTCTTCCTAATATAGAGAAGATCAGGTGTTAAATTAAATAAAAAAACAAAACTTTTCTAAATATTAATAATACTTTCTCGTCGCCATTTCTTATTAAATTATAAATATTTCTTATTTAAATATACTAATTGCATACATGAGAAATATTCTCAATTTTTCCATCTATCTGTCTTGACGGAGAAATTTGTGATCTCGAAATGAGAGACTTTTCTCCTGATGACTAAAATAGCAATGTGTTTCAAATTCAAGTAGCCGAATGCGATGCTGTGATTTAGTGGTTGGGCAGATCTGTGGTTCGACTCCCGGCGGCATCCCTATCTTTTTCGTCTGTTTGATTTAGTATATATAAATTATTCTGAGGGGATAAAGCAGTTGAGCTTATAATCCTGAAGACAGCTCGAGTTCAAATCCATATCATGGTAATAAATTATCCAACTCTATTTGAGATGCCTCCTCCTGAGGAAGGAAACGGGAACCCACCTCAGTATTATTCCCATGAAAGTTACTCCTCAGTACTACCACAAAGTGTCAGTCTGACACTGATGACTGAAGAGTGAAAATCTATATATAATAATTGCGGAGTGTCCGTCTGTCTGTCTGTCCGTCCGTCCGTCCGTCCGTCTGTCACGCTCTGTTTGACCAACTTCCCGTTCGAATTTTGAAACGAAATTTTGCAGTATTATAGAGGACGTTATGGAGAGTCCCGGAAAAATACTCGGGTCCCGAAATTCCTATAACTTTTCGAGTTATTAATTCTTAAAGTTACGATTTCTCCCATAGGAAATGTATAGAGAAATATTCAAGTATTCTTTGAAGTTGTGTATTCTATGAAGGTAAACAAATCCTCAAGCAAGCTCTGGATTGGAATACTAGGAATTTCTTTCCATAATTAAGCCCTCAGGCAAGTCTACGGGGAGTGGTGTAGAGAGTTAAGCTGTGCTAACCTCATATACCAAGGGACGTAGACGCGGGTTCGGACCCGGGAGTCCGATGACTTAATTAAGACATCCTCCATAGCATAGATGAGGTTAGATAAAAGGAGCCGGTTGGAACCCATAAATAAGGATTAGTTCACTAAATAAACGAGAAGGAGGAGGAGTTATCGTAAAATGTAACTTCTACGGGTGCCTGAGCTGCCGAAAAAGACAGTGTGAAGGTGTGTGTCACTGTACAGTGTGAACCTGAGGTAAAAAAAAGGGCTGACCCTATGATTTTCAAAATAAAAAAAAAAAAAAAAAAAAATTCAATTATTTTTTGAAGTTTTGTATTTTATGAAGGGAAACAAATCCTCAAGCAGGCACTGGATTGGAATACGTAGTAATAATAATTTTCTTTTCATAATTAAGAAAAGGCGAGGGTCCGCCGCAGGCGGGGCGGCCCGGAGCCAGCGTCTGGGGGGTCCAGGGGGGCGTAGCCCCCGCCTAGACGCGAAGCCCGCCGAAGGCGGGCGGCGCGGCTAGTTATTCTTAAATTGTTAGGTAAGAAAAATTATTGCCCCCCCCCCCCCCGGACCCTTCCTCCCCTAATGATCCGATGTTCACAAAAAGCTTTTCAGTTCTTGGCCTTTACTTCTAGTTTATGTATGCAAAATTTCATTTCACTTGAATAGTTTTTTAATTTTCGTTGATGAACAAATAACCACATACATAAACACAGACTTCATTCCAAACACTACTTAAATGGATTCTGGGGACCTCAAAATGCATTTTGGCATTCTTTTTGTAATTACTTTAACTTTACCTATCCAGCCAATAATTTATATTTTTTTCTAATTAGTTATTATTAACCCAATTGTTTTTGCATGCATATTAATATTAGCAAATACCTGTAGACGCTATTATTTACTTTTTAGTATTCATTTAAACCTTCAATCATTTTTTATTACTCTAACATATTAAGAATATATCATTGTATTTTTAATGGTTTACCTAATAAGGATAGTCAATAGAATTTAAAAACGGCTTCGTTTAATGAGAGATCGATAATCTCGTCATTTTTCTTATTCACTTTCTTTTTGAATAATTTAACTCTTTTTGTAAATTTAGAAAATATAAAATATTTAATTTAATCATGCATGAAAAGAGGTAATAACGAGAAAAAAAGAAAATCTTTTATTCATTTAATTATTTATACAAAAAAAAAATAGAAATTTTTTTTTTTGAATACTTTCGAAAGAATTAGCATATTAATAATAGGTCTAATTAAGACATTACATTTTTAAAAAGGTCATGCTGAGTATAAATCTCTGGTTAAAATGTCTTATTTTTTAAAAATTACAAATTCGTTTCATAGAAGTTAGGCAACAGAAAAAATAACAAACTTATGAACGGTTGCTTAACTTTTCAGATAGTAGTTAGCTAACTAATACCCAAAGTTCGGTATAAGGAATGAAATTATAATTAATTTTTATTTTTAATAATTTAAAAGAAAATGCCTTTATAAAGTTACTAACTTCAAAAGACTTTTTGTACCTCAGATAGGTAATAATCAGGTCTATTCTTTAAGCAAAAACGTTAACTTTTAACATCTAAAATCGGCGTCGATTCATTTTAACACCTCCTTGCCTCAAATTGTTATTTTCTAAGCAAAAACTTTCACAAAACACCAACGCGTTAACATTTAGTCAGCCCTCGGGGCTTGGCGTAGAGGTTAGCGTGCTAACCTCGTATACCAAACGTCGCACATAGGAGTATTTGTTCAATAAACCCGGACAAAAGTCGAAATCACTAAGTTACTCAAAAGTCGTAATAAAATTATTGTTCCTCAAGCTATTCAACAGATAACCGGTCCCTCCTAAGGTAGCCATAAACAGGGAAGCTATTTTAAGGGGGGTGACAATGGGGGGCGACCGCCCCCCCCAAGATTTTGGAAGGAAATAGTAAATTCTGAGCTTACTACTTAGATACTGTATTTCAAAACATAAATTGATTCATTTTCAGTCAGAATTTTACGTTTACAAACTATATTACGAAGCCAAAATTTTTGGCATACATTTTTAGTTTAATTATCAGACAAAAAGAATTTTTGTTTATGTGTTTGATCTTTTCTGGCTATTATTTATATATAGGCATAAAATATGGTTATTTGACTATTATATAGCACACTTACATCATCCCTTAAGTCGGCCATTTTGTTTTTCTTGAAATAATTCATTTTTTTTTACTCATTAATTTGAAGTAACTGTAAAACAAAATGGGGGATTTAGGGGGAAGATGTAAGAGTGGTATATAATAGTCAAATAACTATATTTTAAGACTGTATATAAATTATAGCCCGACAAGATCAGACACATAAACAAAAATGCTTTTGTCTGAAAATTGAACTAAAAATGTATGGCAAAATTATGGCTTCGTAAAATAGTTTGTAAATGTAAAATTCTGACTGCAAATGAATCAATTTATGTTTTAAAATATAGTACGTACCTCCTTCTGCAATATTCAAAAGCTTTTTCTTGTAAAACATTCACACGGAAATACTAGAGCAATACAAACTATTAGCACAATCGAAGCAGCCTAGAATAAAAGAGATGCGATCTAGATATTGACTGAGTTCCGACTGCTTGTATGTAAACAAGTGTAGAGCCATGGAATTTTTAAGCCTACCTTAGGACGCACCGGTTATCTAGCTTGAGAAACAATGAGTTTATTGCGACTTTTGAATAACTTAGTGATTTCGACTTTTGACCGGGTTTATTGAACAAATACTCCTATGTGCGTCGCGGGTTCGAACCCCAGGCAGTCCGATGATTTTATTTAAGCCACTTGGATACCAAATGGCTTAAATAAGAATACCTGGACCCCAAATAAATATATATTATACAAATACGAGTATCGTTTAAAGTCTTAAATGGCCTAAGTTGCCGAAAAGACTGTGTGTATGTGTGTGTGAATGAGAACATTTAGTCAGTAGTGTTAAAAATTAATGTCTAGGGTGCTTTTAATATTTTAACGCCGTATTTAATGCATCAAAATGGCGTCTTTAACCAAAAAGTAAGGTTATGATTTTGACAACTTTTAGATATAATAAAAAGCAACATGTTAACGTCGTTGTTAAAACTTTGTTTAGAGAATAACATTTTTTAACGCTGATGTATCTGGCTGGTATCTGATGTATCAGATAACACACACAGACATATAACAAATCAGAGCGAGAGAGGTTATCGAGAGATGTAAAAGCAGAAAACATAGCTATCTTCATAAGGATCATTAACGCCTGGTGCTTAAAAGTAAAATGTTAAAGTCGCTGTTAAAATTTGCTTTAGGGTATAGCATTTTTTAACTCAGATGTTATTACTTTACTTTTTCACACCCAAATTATGATATTAAATTTTAACATCTGTATTTAGAGAAATATGTGAAAAAACAGATTTTTTTTAACTCGAAGGTTAACCATGTTCTTGTTTACTATATCGTTGATTTGCTATCTGCCGGATATTTGCTAGTTGACTAGTAGTTAAGCAACCGGGCCTTATTCTTTTTATTCAGAGCTCTTCTTATTTGATTAATCTCCAATAATGGAGCAGTTATTCAAAAATTTCATTCATGATTTGGATTGCCTTACAGTTATCAAACAGTAGAGGTTTTCAATATTCTCATCTCTAAAATTGACACCTGAATACTCAAGTTATTTTTTATTAGTTAGCTTAATAAACCGCCTTTTGAAAAGTTCATCGTCAGTACCTTTTGCTAAGAGTCAAAGATACGATCAGTAAAACGGCAACGTATGTGAAATATGAACCTTTAATCATACTTCTTGAATATTTCTTCTCTTTCTCTCTCTCTAAATATTTTTCCAGGCTTATAATTTAAATTGAATTGAAGAACTCAAGTATTTATGCCGGAAGGCAGAGTGAGAGAGGAAATCGGACTTGAAGTTATGCATGATGGGATGATTTTTTTTAACATCTGCTTTTTCGAATAATATTCATAAATAAATTTAAATAGCAATTAATTAATTTTCGTTTATGTAATTCAAATAAAAAATAAAAAATATTTAATTCAAATTGGAGAGAAAATGATTTTTTTTTTTTGCATTTTTATTTATGAATTTATTCATACCGAAGAATAAAAAAGTCAAAAATGCTGAATTACCTCCCAAGAATCTTATTTCCATTTCCTGTTTATAATATATTAATAAAAATATTATATACATGTTTTTAATTTAAAAAAATACCATTCATATCCAAAATACGGGGGGGGGCTACTATGAAAAAATAAATACTAACTTCCATAGCGAGTCCGTAAAATCTTTAAATATAAGAAGTGTTTACGTATTTGTGACACCCAATTGTCGGCTAAATACTTTTTTGAATGTTATATAAATATCTAGTAGGTAAAAATTAATCAATATAAAATTAATTAGAAAAGCACTTGGTGATATGTTTCACTTGATAATATGTATTAAGTGTCGAAATACGTATCTAATATTTATACAAATTGAAACATAACACCAAGTGTTTGTCTAATTAATTTATTTATATTGATTAATTTTTTTCTACTTTATAATGTTTCAACTAGAGCCAACGGTTACAGTTCTAAACTCGATCAATACTATGACCAGGACTGACAGCGAAATTAATAAAATATTTTTTGTATTCTTTTACTAGGATTCATTATCAAACAATATGTAATTTATATTTTTATTTATTATTTATTTCGAATTTCGGGAGAATGTGTGCCCCCCCCCCTCACACCATGGCATAGGCTCTATATCGAGTTTGATTGGTGGATATTTCTAACAAAGACGGGCCACGCATGCGCAGTTATTAAATCTATATAGAATATGTTATCGCAACAATTAAACAAATTAAATTAGTGAGGTAGCCATTTTGAATACTTCTTTTCCAGAAAGCAAAACTAATTTATGCTTTCTATGATAATTCTATACCGCTAATGCGTCTTTTAGTAAATTATATTTTATGATTAATATTCACTCATGAAGAGGTTTTTGGAGATTTAAGAAAATGAAGAGAGATTAGTTAAATTGAATGAAGATCACTATCTAACTTACTAACATATTTTGATAATAGAGAATAAAGTTACGTAAAGGCATTTCCAAATTTGTAAAAACCGAACATCCTGTCCACAGGAAGAACATCTGTGATATAATTAGATAACTTTGGCCACAAACTGCCTAAAACCTTGAACTCATGTTCACTATTTTTCTGCTCTTCTCTATACTTACATATGTACAGTGAGGGACAATATAAGTCCCACTCATGCGTTTTCTACTTGTGATTATTTTTCATTGTTTTAAAAAAAAAATATTATATATTTTTTAATGGAAACTTTCATGGTGTATACCTAGAAAATTTCCAATAAATATTTTCATTTTTTTTAATAAAAACATTGAAATAATCACATGTAGAAAACGCATGGGTGGGACTTAATATTGTCCCTCACTGTACTTATAGTAAGTCGCAATAATTATTTAGGCCGTTTACCAAGGATTGCCAAGCCTGGATTAGTTGTTTTGTTAGCTAACTATTGTTGCTCCAGATTTATTTATTTACTAGCCGCGGCACCCCCCTGGACCTCCCACCAGCTGGCTCGGGCCAGCCTGTGGCGGACTCTCGTCTTTTCTTAATTATGAGAAGCCCCCCCCTGAATCCCCTCAGCTTCGTTTAAAATTCCAACGGAATTGCCCAAATAGCTAATTGTTATATTATTGTTTATTTTTTTTCTCTTTATTTTCGACCTTTTAGCGTTAGTCATTTGTTACTTTCTCTTACCTCTATATATATGTTAATATATATATGTATATATAGAGAGAGAAATTATTGGATTCATGTCAAAAATTCGATGTCGAGATTTTGATGGATATACACGTTTTGAGGTCCCCTGAATCCAAAAAAGTGGTTTTCGCAACATGGTCTGTCTGTGTGTGTGTCTGTCCGTGTGTCTGTGAACAAAATATCTCAAGAACGGAAAGAGTTATGAGGTTGAAATTTTATATTTAAATTAGGCACCCCCGCGCACAAAGCTTTTAACAAATCGCCAAACAGTACTAGTACTTTACTGATGCACTTTTTCACTTTTTTTCGATTTTCTCAAAATTCGCTCCAACGTTTGTGTTTAAAATTCAAAAATCAATGATTTTTTTCGATGCTCTTTAAAATGTATATTCTCATTTTGTCATTGAAATCTTCTGAAGACCACTTTACTCTTGTACTTCATAAAAATGATGGAGAAATGGTTGCTATGGTAACAAAATATGAATATTTTCCCGCACTTATAAATTTTACATCTTGAAATTCTAATGTACCGTACTGTCGGTAACTAAATATATGTCGACACGAAAAATCTGGTGTGACAAGCTCAGAACACAACTTTCGATTATCGAAGGTAAGAGAAAGTTGTGTGCTGTGCCCAGTCACACCAGATTTTTAATAAAACAAAATCGATCATTTTGACTTCTTCTAAGTTGAACATATTTTTTTTTTCTTTTGAATTGAATATGAATTAGTATAAAATCTCTAACCATAAAGATAAATAACATAATGTAAAAACGAAGATGGTAATTCTGACCACAAAAGTTTATTTGCAATTCTAACAGGAAGAGGTTTTCATACAAAACAATCTCCTTTTCTCATCTCTCTCTCTCTTTTTTTTTTTTTTTTTACTTTTCATAATCTCATTTCACTCTATATTTTCTTAAATAGTTGTTGACTCAAATTAATTCTTTAATTGTCTCTGTCTGTCCCCCAAACGTTTCGTTTCCTTGTCTAATAAACAAAGGGCTTTTGACTTGCATTTCCGTTCCCATAGAAAGGGGGCTTCCCGTGGATTATTATCAGGAGGGGTCCAAACATCATCATTCAAGAACATCAGTCGATGACCTCCGAATAAATTTCGATCGATTAGTAAATCATTTTTTTTTTTTTTAGTAAGAATATGATTAATTAGAGCAAAAAATATGAGAAAGGACATATTCACTAAGATGAAAAATGTCTTTAAAATGGTTTGATGATGATTTATTTGATCTTTGAAGAAATTTGATTTATCTATTCGGTTCAAAATTGTTTTAGTTTTAGCGTTAGCGCATGAAAAAAAAAATGTTTAAAAATTATTCAATTATTTTTATTTTTTACCCATTTACTATTATAACTTCTGAAGTACTTACTTTTATGACTTTTAAACTATACCTGCTTTAACAAAAACTTATAGATATATTTTATCTCAAAAACTATTCGATATTATGAAAAATTAAATTTAGTTTCTTTTTATGGACTAAAAGAATCCGCAATCAAAATTTTAAAATTCAAAAATTGTTTGTAAAATTCTACAAATCTCTCCAAATAAAATGCCCTTTTGGCACAACCGTTTGTAACCAAAATCGGAGGTATACCCTTGCTTATATGTTTATAACAAACCCAAATACAAAATTTCGACTTTTTATGACTAACAGTTTTGTAAAATTCTACATAGCCTTTCAAGTAAAGAGCCCTTTTGTCACAACCAACTGTAACAAAAAAAAAAAAAAATGTGACATTACTAGATGTAAAAACAGTCATAAATACAAAATTTCAACTTTCTACGACTAGCCGTTTTTTTTTTTTTAAGTTATGCGGGATACATAAATACATACATACTGTACGAACAGACCTCACGACTTAACTAGTCAAAATTAATTCAAAGATCGTCAAAATGGATATTTTCTGATGGCGCTGAGCTACGAATGCTTCCACATCAGTAAAGTATACATCAAACGATTTCCACGAAAAATGTCACTGATATACTTTTTAAAGAGCATCTAAAAAAAAAGTACATTTATGCATTTTAAACAAAATCGTTGCAGCGAATTTTGAGGAAATCGAAAAAAAAGTACTTCAGTAAAGTACTAGTACTTTTTGGCCGATTTTGTTTAAAAGTTTATTTTCACCCCTTGGGAAGGTGTCTAACTTAAATATAAAATTTCAACCTCCTAGCTCTTTTCGTTCCTGAGATATTTTGTTCACAGACTCTCAGACAGACCATGTCGCGAAAACCCTTTTTTTGGATTCAGGGGACCTCAAAACGTGTAGATCCATCAAAATCTCGACATCGAATTTTTGACATGAATTCAATACTTTCTCTCTTATATATTCTATATAGAGGTAAGAGAAAGTAATATATCCTATAATTAGTTTAATGTTTGAGGGATTTTTAATTTATTACATTTTTTTTAGATAATATTCCAGAAATTTTCTTTCCAACACCAGGGAATATACAAATTTGAATTGTTAGTGATTGAGGTGGATGGACTTCATTTGCCTAAAGTCGATAACGATCGACAAAATGCCATTTGCTGGTTTATAAATAGTCTGAGAATAGAATCGACACATACACTGCGTTTTCCACTTAATGATTTCAAACATTTCGTCACCACACACCTTTTGTCTTCTCTCTCTCTCTCTCTCTCTTTCTCTAACATCTTTTTCTGCTCCCATGCCCTCATTTTCAACTTTAGAATTAAATTTCTCTATTCTATAAAATAACTAATATTTAAAATGGAATTTTATTGAGATTATCAGAATGAATCTAATTTAAAAATCAACCAGGATTCGCAGGATCTTTGCAGCCAGGAGATTAAATAAAAAATTCTTTTATTTAATTTTTATTAGCAGACATTTCGGTAATTGACAATATTTGCCCTGATGAAGGTCGTGATTGACGACCGAAACGTCGGCGAATAAAAATTAAATAAAATATTTTTTTATTTAATCTCCTGGCTGCAAAATTCCTGCGAATTCTTATTAATTCTTCACAGCCATAAAACATTAACTTCTTTAAAAATGAATATCATTTATTCAAATTTGCGATTCTTCAGAATTTTTTATTATATTTAAAATTTTTGAAGTCTTAGTGATTAACATAAGTATTTAGATAGATTTTTACTTTCTCTTATATTTTTTTTTTAAATTAATAATATCGATGGCTCCCGGGAGACGTTCCACCCACTGATTCCTCGGGATCACCCAACCGAGGTTTCGCCGCACTTAGCAAGTAACTGTTGCTCTATTTCGTTGCCAGGTTCCAGTCTTTTTTTCTTGGTTTAAATTCAAAAACTATTTTAAAGTGGCATTGTATGGAATTAAACAGCAAAGTAACCGGCTTCTTTGTCCTGAATCGTAGTTAAAATGTAATGGTATGCTATTCTTTTTTTTACCCCCCCCCCCCCCCCCCCCCCCCCCCCCCCCCCCCCCCCCCCCCCCCCCCCCCCCCCCCCACCCCCCCCCCCCCCCCCAAAAAAAAAACACCCCCCCCCCCCCCCCCCCCGAAAAACCCCTCCCGAACGCCCGGCGCGCGAATTCGCTCGCTGTTTGAGCCTTTATCCTCTTCGGTGGTTGATTACATGATTTAGTAGGTCAATACAAACTTGAATCCTAACAAGCTCTCATTCTTATTATTCTTTTATAATATAAATTTAGTTCACTTAGTGTATATCATTAAATGATAATAATCATATACACGGTACCTATTTAATAAATAATAATAGATAACAGGATTTTTTTCTATACACGAGAAATAATAATTTCTATTTTTTCTTTGGTTTTTATAAAAAAGAATCAGTGTGATGATTATTTATTTTCTCGACGGACTGCCTGGGATCTGAACCCGCGACCCTTGGAATAGAAGGAAAATTCAAGATGTAAAATTTTATATATATATTAAATAAAAATACGGTATCGTAAAAGTCTTATATAGCCTGAGTTGCCGAAAAAAATTTTGAATTTTAATGTACCGTCTAAATATATGTTTACACAAAAAAATCTGGTGGGACAATCACAGAACACAACTTTTAATTTCGGAAGGTGAGAGAAAGTTGTGTGCTGTGCGATCAGTCACACCAGATTTGTTTTAATGATATAGCTTTATAATTATTTTTAAACAAGCGAAATGGGACAAATAATTTTATCTAATCAGTCTAGTCAGATTTTCTGAATGAAATCCTACCACTAGGATTATCAGTTTTGTGACGTATGTAATACAGATTACATCATTTACTATCTCACTATCATATGATTTTTTTTTTGGGATTTATGACATCATTTCAAATATTTTTTTAAATCCATACGCAAGAAATTTAGGAGTCTGTGTTTGTGTTAGCGTGAGTAAACATGTCTAGAAATTGTCTCTTTGTATTTTATCGATTTTTTGAAAGTAAAGTGAAATGATTTATAATTCAACATCATCTTATATGAAGTTGATTTTAAATTTTTTAACAAAGAAAAAATGTGTTCGTGTGAGTATTTATTTATTTATTTATTTTGTTTATATACCAGGTCATTCAATAAGTCCGTAGGATAAGTAAGAAAAATTTTGAAAAAACTCGATTTTATTATTCCACATAATTGCCTACAACGAGTATAGCGATTTTCCAACTTTTCGATACCACTTTTATAGTACGATTTATTTTTCTCGTCAAAATAGACATCAGTTTCAGCGATTACTTCATCATTGGACTTAAATTTCTTCCAAGCAAGCATTCTCTTGAGATCTGAAAACAGGAAAAAGTCGCTGGGGGCTAAATCTGGAGAATATGGTGGGTGGGTAAGCAATTCGAAGCAATGCTTTATTAAAACTCGAAATTTACATTTTTCCGTTTTTTTTTCCAATAACAAAAGTTGCTTCACATAAAATTCTATAACTCACGAATCAATAGTTAGATTGCTGTCAAATTTATACACGTATCGTTTGAAGGTTAGTACTAAATAAAAATCATATGCAAAAAATTCTAGTAACGCCATCTATATGTCATCCTACGGACTTATTGAATGATCTGGTACAATAAGAGTCTCATTTTGAAAAACTTTTTCCTTTTTCTAGGATAATATTGTTCTAATTTGCACATAGATATTTAATAGAATAAGTTCTCTTTTCCGTCTTATTAATGTTAATGTCCGTCTCTTTTTCATAAGAAAATGATAAATCTTAATTTTCCTCCTTGGTCTCTAGGAAATCCTATTTAAATATTATACACAATATATTATATCAACAAGTCGAACATATATTTATTATATTTTTTGAAAATTAAACTTAGTAGAATGCAAATTATTGTAAGATAGATAATCTCCCGAGAGGGTTGAGTTGTTGACAAATGTCAATAATGACAATCTCAAAGCCAAGGGGAGTAGGTTCGGAGCCCAGGCAGTCCGATTAATTTATACCTGGACCCCATTATATGTCGTAAATAATATAAGTATTGTTTAAACTCTGAATAACCTAAAATAGCGAAAAAACTTAAAATTCGACAAATTTTTGGGCGCACCCCACTTAAATAAATAAATAATTTAAGCTGCCAAAATATTATTTGTTCATCCTTAGTCTCTCTATTTTAATTAATTTTAATTAATTGGTAAATAATTCAATTGAAATTAATTTGTCTCGCTTGAGACGGGAAGCCAATTCGGAAAAAATCTCCCTTTGATTGTGGCACTGAAGTCTCTCCTTTTTTCACTAGGGTCCAGGGATTCCCCAATCCGAGCAATGAAATTTCTTTTTATTTTTTAACTATATTGGCTACTAATTTAGAAAAATAGGGTCAAATCGAGTATTAAATGGTTTAAAATTCCGAAATGGATCTTTAAAAATTGTAGAAATAGTTTAAAAATATTATTTTCATAATAATAGTCTCATTATTCCATTAATTAAAAATAGTTTTATGTTTACATTTTGGACAATATAATCCCATCGGATCTATAAATCAGGCTATTCAAGCATAAACGGATGTCAGTTTTCGTTGAATCCATCAAAAATGTCCTCATTTGCGGTTAGAGAAAATAATCTATCCTGTCAAGAGAAGAAAAGACTTAACGAATAAAAAAAAAAGAGGTCAAAAACTGACGCCATCACAAGTGAACTCTTGATTATTTTGACAAACAAAATTATTTTATTTAATATCTACAAACGATGGGGAATTTATATAGTCTATATAAAAAGATAAAATTTTTATTTGTTGGAAATTTTATAATTTACGCTTTCATAAATATTCGAAGAGTGAATGTTATGCTCTACTTGGGTTTAATTAAAAACTTATTATTTAAAAATTACTATTTTTTTTTTTTTTTAATAAAATTATTAGAGAAATTTGTTTTCGTAATGTTAATTAAGAGAAATTTTTTGGGCAGGTAATACAATAAATAAAATTAAAATAAATCTACATTTAGTCTCAGAGACAAATGCAAGAAAAATTCTTAGAAGGCAACCAGAGATGTCTCTATGAGTTGGTGGTTGCCTATTTGCAGGAACTATAGATGTGACTCCCTATAACTTGGGTCGTTTCGTCGCTGCAATATTTCTGAAATAAATAAATAAATAAATAAATTTAAAAGAAAAATACGAGGCAAATAATTCTTAGCGAGGGCATTTGACGCCATTATTATTTATTCATAGTAATTTTATTTTTATAAAATTATAAAAATAAAAAAAATTAATTATTTTAATTGGACATTTCTCTTTTCCGTTGAAGTCGGGCTTTACCACTTGCCAGGGGCTACGCCTTCAGAGAACAATTGCAAAGGTTTAAATTTCCCTCTCTGACTCCACTTCCTTTTACTCTGGCCAATCAGGGCCCTGACAGGCACATACACACCACACACAGGAAGTCAGTGGCTAGCCTTTTATATATAGGCTAGTAATGATTATTATAGAAAATGTATAATAATAATTTGCCAAGAGCCAGGAGACAAATATTTGATAGCAATATCTTTATATTACAAAATTTAATCATTTGTAAATATTAAATTATTATGCCCTTGACCTATGGCTCAGGAGAAGAGCATTAGCTTCTGGTACGAGTTCGCATCCCGTCCCAGACGAAAAATTTATTTCAATTGATTGATAGGGGGTCAAAATGGCCTGACATGCCGAAAGACCTTAAACAAATAAAAAAAAAAAAATATTAATCTTCTATTTTTGGTTTTTATCACAGCCTATAAATTATTTATATTTACCTTGAGAATATTTTTTAATCATAATTAGGGGACCGTATGTCACCTGTAATTTGAATCATACGATCTTGTGCTCAAATGATCGTTGACTTTATGCAAATTTATGAAATCTCTTCAAGGGAGCATATAGTCAAAGATATATAGGCCTACTCACTGTAAATAGAATATATTACATACGACCACCAAAATTTCCAAATTATTATCATTTATTTAATAGATGAATCATAAAAATTTCAAGAGATTTTATTTTAAGTATTTATTTAAATATATAAAAATATAAATCATGATTCACAATTTGAAAGTTTATTCCCCCTCCCCTCGATCTCTAATACTTTTAATTTCTTTTACGTTTTGTTACTGAGAATTAAAAAGAAATTCTAATTAATATACTACTATTCATTCATGGTGTCTAGCACGTAAAATCTTTTGTGCGTCATTTCCTTAATTCTTTCTAGCAAATTAAAAAAAAGGGTGTAGACACTCTACTAACCTTGTTTGGCATCTTTAAAGAATAGCAAAAATTATGAGTTCAAAATAACAATAGTTATTTAAAAAAATTTAATTTTTGCAGAATGGAATAATCTAATTTCGCCAAATTTTAATTTAATAATAAGAAAATTTTTTCATCCTTCAAATAAAATTTTTTAAGAAGAAAGTAATAAGGGACAATATTGTACACGAACTTATTCATTGTGAAATAAAATTTCAGTATAATATTTTGGACACTTATGCATAACATTGTCCATTGGCAAAATATATATTTTTGGTTAAAACAGGAACAGAACCAATGAATTTGTAAAAATTTATTAAAATATTTAATATTCTATATAGGCCTTCTAATTATTTTTTTTAGAAAAATTAATGAATAATACTCTTTGCTGAATTGATAGATATTTTAATTGAAAAGATGTAAAATTTAGATCTATTTCTATTTTTACAAACTCTTAACCACAACGTGATAACACCTTATGTCAATATCCGTTCTGTACGAAGGTCCTGATTGTAATACTCTTCGAAACTAAGAACCAGTTCGAGAAAAGCACTGCTAATTTTTTATTTATAATATAAATAAAATATAGGAAAATATTTATATTTACCACCACTGTTTACTGAATTTCATTCAAAAGTGCATTAGCCCTTTATTTTTTAAATATTAAATTTCAAAAAAACCCCCCCAAACCACTACAAAATCAAAAACCGACTCATAACATACAAAAAAATAAAAACTTCCCTTTCAATAATTAAAAATAAAAAAAATTTGAATTTCAAAATAATATAATATTAATAATCACACTCATTACTATCAAAAGAACCCGACAAACATACAAAAAAAACCCTCTTTCATAATAAAAAAGAACAATAAATTTTTTATGATCCCAACCTCACATGATACTAAACCGACCACTAACAACACACCCTCTTTCCTAATAAATAAGACTATGTTCACGAGAAACCCCCCCCCCCCCCAAAAAAAAAAAATAATAATTATTAACTCTTTTCGTTCATTAAATAATTTATTCACACTCACACACACACATACAGACAATTTTGCGCGTCTCAATTTATTGAACTTGGGGGATCTTAAATCGTTTATTTCCATCAAAATCTCAATCCGGATTTTTGATGCGATCGCAATACTTTCTCTCTATATTACATATAGTTATAGGTAAGAGAAAGTAAAAAGTAAATTATTTCATTATTGTAGTAAGGAAGAAAGAAAAGAGCTATTGCAGTTAAGTTTATTTCGTTTATTTATCTCTTCAAGCCGACGTTTCGGTCAGATATACGACCATCATCAGGGTTGAAACGTGCCAACAAAATTCTAAATCTAACCTTGATTCGCTTAGCCTGTTGGTCCTTATAAAATGGCAAAAAATATTTTATACGATTGTGCCATTCGACATTTTGAGAAATTTTGTTGACACGTTTCAGCCCTGATGATGGTCGTATATCTGACCGAAACGTCGGCTTGAAGCGATAAATAAACGAAATAAACTTACTTGCAATAGCTCTTTTCTTTCTTCCTTACTACAAGATCTACTCAGCTATCCACCTCACTCTAATATTTCATTATTATTTCCTTAGATCAGTGCTTCTTAAAGTACTAAGCTGCGGCCCTCTAGGGGGCCATAGATTACCAGCAGAGGGGGGCCCCGCAAATGTAACAAATAAATGATTATTGTTAATTAAGTTATAATACTTGGTTTATAATTCTAAAATTTAGAAAATATAATTATGAGTATTTAAAATTTGGTTTTGTTTCCTCTTGTCTGAATCAAGGTCTTTAAAATACAAAGGTTGGCCAGAAACTATTTAATACTGTATACAGGGCCGGAACTACGAGATTTTTTTTGGGGGGGGAGGCAAAATTTAATTTGCCGCCCCCTCCGTAAAATTTTCTATTCAAAATTCATATCATTTTACCTTTTTTTTTAGTAAATCTTTCTTTAATTTGCCGCCCCCTGATATCTGCCGCCCGGGGCACATGCACCCACTGCCCCCCCCTCCCCTGATCCGGCCCTGACTGTATATAAATATTTATAAATGGTTTGTTCCTAAAGATCTGTTACACAAAGAGTAGCTCCATGACGTCACTCTTTTGGAATGGGGAAAAAAACGTGAACAAACGGATATTGACCCCCCTGATCTAAATAAAAATAAAAATAGGGGGGCCATGAGATATTGAATTAAGTTCCAAGGGGGGCCGCGACTTCAAAAAGTTTAACAAGCACTCTACATCATATTTCCATTTCAATCTTTTTGATTGTGACGTCTTTTGCTTAATTTTTGAATTGCCTGTACACTTGACTGAAATGTGCAACAATAAAGAAAAGTGTTAAAATTTTGAGAAATGTTATTTTATATTTAAAAAAAAATATAGGTCGCCGATTATTAGACAATATTTTTTAATTAGTTTTACTATTTTTATATTAAAATATAATATAAAAAAATTTCAAATTCCCGCATCATTAAATAACCCTCTCGAGCTCCATCTATCTTTCCTTGAATGATTTCATGTAATGGCCTCTTTTTGACATTCGACTTCCGTTGTTTATAGCCATCTTCTTTTCAATTTGGTAATAAAAAAAATATCTCTAATAATTTTAATTATTGATTAATCATTAAAACTTTTAACTTAATATTTCTTTTTTTGTTTCAGAACTCGGATACAGATGCAGTTCCAGAGGTAGCTGAAGATACTGGGAATGGAGAACAAAAAAGTGAAATCCCTGATGTCGCTGGCTGGGCATCTTCTTTTGAAAAACTCCTCGAAGATCCAATTGGATTACATACCTTTGCAGTATGTATAGTAATATTTATTTGAAATAATCTTAATTTAATAAGCATAATTAATTATTTGATCAGTAAAGGATTAGTTATATATTTTAAAGTTGAAGGTTTCTGTTTCCTCATATCTTGGGTTCAAATTTAACAGAGTACGAATTAATTAAGTAATCTTTATAATAAAAAGGTTTCACTCATTACTCCCACTAACAGAAGCAAAGGCCCGAATAGTATCTAAGCTTCAATGTCAAAATGACTTGAAGATAGATAGCCATAGATTTATTATTTCATTATCTTTTATACATCATAAAACAATAATATTTAATCAATTCTTTTATTAACTCGTCTTTTGATATACAAAAATAGAACTATAGGATTAACATACCTACATAAAACATTAATTTTGTTATCAATACTTAGAAATAGTAGTGTATATAACAAGAATAATATCTATATTAATATATACAGATAAAAGCTCTATTTATAGGTTCCATAAACAAAGGTGTTAGCAAAGTATGACGTAGGGGATTCAATAAATAAAATTGTAATTTTTTTTTTTTTGTTTGATAAATTTTTATTGTATAATCTAATATATAGGCCTATATGGGTTGACTTGAAAAAGACAAGAGCAAGTTTCACCCAGGGAGATGTAGGGAGGTATGATATTGTAAGACTTGGTCAAATTAATCAAATTTTAAAAAAAAGTTAATTCATACCAAAGTTTTTATTATCTAATAAAATATTGCATTATCAATTTATTTTTCTTAACATGATTATTATTATAATATTGTAAAAATGAACCAGGAATTCAATTAAAGAGTTAGAATTGTCCAACTGCTTCATAATCAGGATTTATAATACTTTCTTTTTAATATAGGTCCATATATTAAAATATTAATATATTTATAAGTATTCATTTATTTTTCCATTTTTGGAAAAAATTTACAATTTTTTTATGGATGATTTAAATCAGAGGTCCACAAACCTTTTTGTCCAGACCACTTGTCATGTTTTTCGGTTTTGGGTAGACCACCTGCTTAGATAATATACAATTTTTGAAAATTTATCAGCCTCAAATGTGTTTTGACTAATGTGTAGTGAGTTGCAGAAGAAAAAAAAAACATTAAAAAAATCACACATTAATTTTTATATATATTAATGAACATGAAATTTAGTTACCCGTGGAAGGGATGAACCTGGTGCTTTGATAATAAATTTTCAATATTTTGTTTCAATTTAGTCAGGTTTAATTTTAATTCTTCCGTTCTTGAAAATAATGTTGCCTGGTGTTTTTCTTAATATAAGGGTATTTTATGGCTGGTGGATTTGTATCAGGAATGAAAGTTGGAAGAAAACGCAGTCAAAATTTTTTCTTTAAAAATATATTTCAACAGCTGACGTTTCGATTTTGGTCAAAGCCATCCTCGGAGCTATATATACATATATTTTGAATATAATGATGACCAATAGCAGCTCCAAGGATGACTTTGACCAAAGCCGAAACGTTTCGTCAGCTGTTGAAATATATTTTTAAAGAAAAAATTTTGACTGCGTGTTCTTCCACCTTTCATTCCTGTTATTCTTAATGTTAAGGTAATATATATTCTTAACACAGAATCGATGCATTGTCAATAGAACCCCTACAAAATGAATAAAATAAATGAGATCGATTACCATGGACCTCCGTTTACATCCCAGAGACCCCCAATTCTTTTTTTCGCCCTCATCGACCCCTTGTAGGCAGTCGTCGACCCCTGGGGGTCGATATAGACCACTTTGGGAATCACTGGTTTAAATAATTCAATAATATATGATATTTGGATTTTTTTAATTGGCTGACTCCTTCATTCTAACATTTTTTTTTTAATTAATTAAAATTTTTTTAAATAAAAAAATTTAAAACTATTTTTATTATTAATTAAATTCTGATCTTAAAATTGATAAAACATGATTTGTGTTGCAGGAATTCTTGAAGAAGGAGTTCTCGCATGAAAATATCTATTTCTGGGTGGCATGTCGCCGGTATGAGGCGATTAGCGACAAAGCCAGTAGACAGAGGGTTGCCGCTGAGATCTTTGAGAGACATCTTTGCGTGGGAGCACTAGAACCCGTCAATGTCGATTCACATGCCCGACAGACCACACGGGATGGTCTAGATCATGCAGAAACGGATCTATTTGTACATGCGTCCAAGCAGATTTTTAATCTTATGAAATTTGACAGCTATCCAAGGTTTGTATTGTTTATAAAACGAGGCATCATAATAAAATATTAGTAGTAGGGCATGCTGAGCACATACATCCATGGTGCGACACCGGCGGTACCTTCCTTTTTCGCTTATTTAAATTTAATAAATACTTGGTTATATGTTTTTCATTTCAAAATTATCAAAGACGGGATTTACAAGTGAATCTGTCATTAAATGACTATCATTTCCTGCGATTGAATTGTTTTTTTTTTTTTTTTTTTTTTTTTTTTTTTTAAACATTCACACTTTTTTCTCATTCACACTCACACTCACACACACATTCATACAGTCTTTTCGGCAACTTAGGCCATTTAAGACTTTGACGATAACTAACCGTTGTAGAGAATATATCTATTGTGGGGTCAGGCATTTCTATTTAAGCCATCTGGTATCCAAATGGCTTAAATAAAATCATCGGACTGCCTGGGTCCGAACCCGCGACGTTTGGTATAGGAGGGAGGCGCGCTACCTACTACGCCAAACCCGGGGGCGATTGAATTGTTAATCGTTAGATTATTTATAATTTTTTTTTTTAATTATTATATCATCTGAAAATTATTTTTTATTCATTTGTGTACCAAAATTTTTTGAACTCCTTTAATGTATTGTTAAATGAGTTTCAAAATAAATAATTTTTTTTTTTTAGATTCATCAAATCTGATTTATATAAGGAGTGCCTGGTCCGGCATTTGTCTGGTCAGCCGCCTTTATTTGATTCGCAT
This sequence comes from Euborellia annulipes, assembly GCA_023213315.1. NCBI lineage: Eukaryota > Metazoa > Arthropoda > Insecta > Dermaptera > Anisolabididae > Euborellia > Euborellia annulipes. The sequence continues at coordinate 13,117 of JAKCPI010020125.1, read as the reverse complement.
GATGAACAATTGGCTACGCCTACACAACCACCGAAGAAAGAATTCCTTTCACCCGCACCCGTCCATAATAAGGTAGCATCATTACACCATAAGCATAACACAAAACATTTCTATTCTATAATAAATATATAAAAATTTTTCAGTTAAAGAAAAGCCGGAGTGACGCTGAAGATCGACGAAGGAAATCCTTATTGCCCTGGCATCGAAAAAATCATCGTTCAAAATCGAAAGACCGAGGCGAGAGCGAATACAACGCTGCAGCTGCAACCACAGCACCGCAACTAAGCAGTAGTCGCTCTTCTTTGGCATCATGGGATTTGGCTTTACGTGGATCTTTCAGTCGTCATTCGGTGACAAGTAGCAGTGCAGGAGGTGGAGTTGGTGGAGGTAGTGCTGCAGGAGATTCCACTACAGCATCCACTACCACAACAACGAGTGTAGGAGATCTTGCCAACGGAGGAGAATCGGGCACCCCACATCTCCTCTGTCGAGTGATTTTACCTGACGGTGCCACTACTGTCGTGCAAACAAGACAGCCGGAAAATATTCGTGATATGGTGATCAGATTGTTAGATAAAAGAGGACTCAATTATGCTGCCTTTCAAGTGTTCCTCGCAAACGCCTCCAAGGTAAACAATAAATTAATTAATTTGAAGAGAAGTTGCTGTTGATGTTATGGAATGTAAAAGAGAAAGTACAAGCAAATAAAAAGAGCCTTTGGATGCCCAATGCCGAAAAGGAGACGTTTCGGACTAAATTTTATTTGTCCATCCTCAGTCCTCGTTGGCTTATAAACTAATTAGGCAGAAAGTTGTCATTGTTGTTGTCGTCGCATATTTTTTTATAAAATATACATGTGCACAAATTCGTGCCGCAACAACAATGACAACTTTGTGCCTAATTAGTTTATAAGCCAGCGAGGACTGAAGATGGACAAATAAAATTTTGTCCGCAACGTCTCCGTTTCGGCATTTGGCATCCAAAGGCTCTTTTTATTTGCTTATGTTTATAATAAATAAATTATACTAAATCCATCTTCTAGTTCAGTGGTTCCTAAAGTTAACTTTCTTTTATCAAAAAATTTCTTACATACCTTTCTAATCTTCCTCCCTTTTCTAACCCTTTAGCTAAATTAATTGATTGTTCCCTCATTTAACCCTCAATTTAAATGAACAATAGTTTGTCATGTACCCCTAAAGAAAAATTCTGATATACAGGATGCGGCAGCATAACTTACTTTTTTCAAAACTCAATAAAACCCATTTTATGAATCAGATTTTTTAAAATATAGGTACAGTAAGCGCGACAATCAAGTCCCCATCTGATAGCTAGAACCTTAAGAATATGGCATAGTACATGGTTTATGGTGAAATAATTTTAAATTTGAAAAGGTAAAATAAAATCATCTGTACCAGATTTAAAGTTTTACCTTTTCGGTCATTAAAACTATTTCACTATATACCATATACTTAAGGCTCTAGCTACCAGGTGGGGACTTAATTGTGGCGCTCACTGTACAATATCTAAAGTTTTGTTTTACACATTTTTGAAAATCATGTCAGGTAAGAGACGTCCCCCATTGTCCATACATTGAATAAGCTGCTTTCTGGCATGGCTCTTACATGGGCGTCCGCAGGGGGGGGGGCAACCAGGCACTTGCCCCCCCCCCCCCCCTGGAAAACTAAAATGATACAAAAAAATGTATAAAAACAAAAAAAAATACAAAAAACCTTTCTATAGTATACATCAATCTTGCCGCGGTGAGAAAGCTTTAAATACTAAGAGATGTATAACATCATTAATATCAAAGTACGTTTTTTTTAACTTATCTAGAAGTGACTTGCCCCCCCCTGCAAAAAATCCTGCGGACGCCCATGGGCTCTTACCAACATATCAATGAGTATGTTGGCAATTTCTTCCCTTAGTCTTCAGCTCTTATATGGTTTATGCGCGTTTGACATAAACGAGGGATTTCAAAAAACCCCACAAAAAATCCCGAAACGCCTCATCTCAATTTGGAGGGGCCAGACCCCTCCTCGGACTTAACACCATGCGATTTTTTTTGTGGGATTATTTGAAATCCCGCATTTATGTCAACCGCCCAAGAACAGAAGGCCAATATCCAGGAAGAAATTACCAACCCGCTGATTGTAAGAGTCAGAAATCGGCTTATTCAGTGTAAAATGGGTTAATTGCGTTTTGAAAAAAGCAAGTTATGCTGCACCCTGTATATTAAACGAGCAAGGAACCAAAGTCTTTTCCACCAAATATTTATATACACATGTCTTCATCTCAATTGAATCGTTTATTTCAGAAACCACCTAAGTGCGCTTTTTTCAACTTTCGGAAAACTAAAGAAAACTGTTTTGCAGCTTAAGTATAGGTCTAGTCTCCTTCAAATATTTTTTTACCAAATCAAAAACATGCTATTGGCATAATCTAAAAGATGTATTTACCTTTAAATTGTACAGTAGCACCAAAAACACATGATTTGAAATTTTGTCGCTTAGGTGGTTTCTGAAATAAACGATTCAATTGTACTTTATCGTGACTCACTCTTTGGAAACCAAGCTCTGACTTCAAGCTTAAATTTTATATATCCATACTTGGAAATTAAAAGGACAAAATGCTACTTTTCAGGAAAGCCAAAAAACAAACATTTTACCACATAACTTTTTTGACTTTAGTACTATTCATCTTGACAAAAGATTATAAATGTTTATTTTGATTTCAGGCGCTCTCATTAGATGATGAAGCGAGCTCTCTTGCAGGGAAGGAAGTTCGAGTCGAGCAGCGGGTCGTTTTCCGTCTTGACTTGCCAAATCGCAAGACAATCGGCGTGAAAGCCAAACCTACTAAACTTCTCTACGAGGTGTTGAGACCTATTTTATTTAAATATGGATATCGGCTAGGCAACGTCACCTTGTGTCTTGTAAGTTAACAGTAAAGTAGAAATGGATCCACTCTAAAATTGTTAATACTCTCTTTATCTAACTAGGAATAAAAAGAAATATGCTTCCATATGCAGTAGAGTCCCGGTAATCCGAACCTCGCTAATCTGAACTCTTTTTGCGTACGATTTTTTTTTTTTTTTTTTTTTTTTTTTAAGAGGAATATAAATGAAAATTAGACATTAAAGGAACTTTATTTTATTAAAAAATACGAAATATTTATTTAGAGTTTAATATCACCGACAAGTTTCACGGTTTACAACGTTATAAATACGACTTTATTATCAAAATTAACTAATTCAAGCTTACAATTCCGGTTAATCCGAACTTCCCGATAGTCCGAACGACCCTCGGTCCCAATTAGTTCGGATTAATGGGACTCTACTGTAATTTAATTATGAAAATTAATTTTATTGAATATGAATTAATTAAAACTAAAAAATCTTGAAAAAAATTATTATTTTTATTTTTTTTTGAGTTTTACCTGCTTGCATGCACTCTTGTGATTAAGTTAGAGAAATAACAAGACGTGTGCAGCCAAATTCTCTTTTATTTAGATTTTCGTCTACACGGCTGACGTTTCGGCCTGAGGTCTAGGCCATCTTCAGAGCCTGCTGGCAATAATCAAATGTGTGGATATTTTTAAAAAAACAGCGACAATATTCAGCAAGTGGTCTTCTCATAGCAAAAAAGAAATTTCTTTGCTGTTTTTACTTTTTTTTTTTTTTTAATATCCACATATTTGATTATTGCCAGCCGAAACGTCAGCCGTGAGGGCGAGAATCTAAATAAAAGAAAATTCGGTTGCAAACGTCTTATTTCTCTGACTCCGTCAGAGCCACACTTTTTCTCATCATCATGGGTATTCTGCTTCTTCTCGCAGGTCCATTAGTGGCGATTTTTCTAAATTTAACATTCTTCTCCAAAAGCCTCAATTCTTTCCTGATCTCTTTTCAACAATGTTCACGTCTCAGAATCATACATATACACTAGGAAGGTGAAGAAAATAGACTTAATTCGGCCCAAAATAATTTATTACCAATGTCTACGTTTCGGGGACTAAACGTCACCCATCCTCAGGACCTTAAAATACAACACAACAACAAAACTTTATAAATAAGATAAACTTAAAAAGCACGATATTAAAGAAATACAAGAAAGAGAGGACAAGTACACTTACAAAGGTCGTAAAGTCTTTCGTGCCTCCAGCACTCGTGTAATAAATACAACAATAATTTGTTGTGTGAAATGATGGCTGTATTTTATATTAGGGTTCAGCTCACCATATAGCCAAATTACTTGCAAATTTTAACCACGAGCCACTCTGAGTCAATGCTAGGCATCTAGTAATGATTTTGCTATTTATTTTAATTTTAATTTAAGAACTAGGACTAAAGGTGGGGGGAGGGGGATTCCATAAATATTCTTCACAAACATATTGAAATAAACAATACATTCTAGTTACTTGTAAAATTAGTAAAAACAAAAAAAAAAAAAAAAAAAAAATATAAATAAAAATTTAAAATAAACAAATTTAGATATAAAATAAAATAAAATAACCATCCCCCCTCTCTCCGCACTCACCCACTTAATAAGACATTGTGATACACGGCATTGAGGTCTTGTGTGTCAGTGTGGTGGTTCACCAACTTATCCCTTTTCGAGATGATGTAGCACATCTCAAGAATTTTTAGAATTTCACCATTTCTCTCCGTGACAACTATATCCGCGTTATCAAAATCAAACTCGTGGTCGAGCTCCACTGAGTGCTGGCATAGGGCCGTTTTTTCATCTTGTTTCCTTACATTATACCTGTGTTGGTCCAGACGCTTTCCGAAAAATTGTGTCGTTTTTCCAATGTAGCTACAGCGGGTCGTTTTCCGTCTTGACTTGCCAAATCGCAAGACAATCGGCGTGAAAGCCAAACCTACTAAACTTCTCTACGAGGTGTTGAGACCTATTTTATTTAAATATGGATATCGGCTAGGCAACGTCACCTTGTGTCTTGTAAGTTAACAGTAAAGTAGAAATGGATCCACTCTAAAATTGTTAATACTCTCTTTATCTAACTAGGAATAAAAAGAAATATGCTTCCATATGCAGTAGAGTCCCGGTAATCCGAACCTCGCTAATCTGAACTCTTTTTGCGTACGATTTTTTTTTTTTTTTTTTTTTGTTTTTACTAATTTTACAAGTAACTAGAATGTATTGTTTATTTCAATATGTTTGTGAAGAATATTTATGGAATCCCCCTCCCCCCCCACCTTTAGTCCTAGTTCTTAAATTAAAATTAAAATAAATAGCAAAATCATTACTAGATGCCTAGCATTGACTCAGAGTGGCTCGTGGTTAAAATTTGCAAGTAATTTGGCTATATGGTGAGCTGAACCCTAATATAAAATACAGCCATCATTTCACACAACAAATTATTGTTGTATTTATTACACGAGTGCTGGAGGCACGAAAGACTTTACGACCTTTGTAAGTGTACTTGTCCTCTCTTTCTTGTATTTCTTTAATATCGTGCTTTTTAAGTTTATCTTATTTATAAAGTTTTGTTGTTGTGTTGTATTTTAAGGTCCTGAGGATGGGTGACGTTTAGTCCCCGAAACGTAGACATTGGTAATAAATTATTTTGGGCCGAATTAAGTCTATTTTCTTCACCTTCCTGTAAATTAGACGGCCTTCCTCCATACGATTATATCATATACACTAGGGTGGACTGATTCGTTTTTTTACCGTCTCATCCCCTAAAAATATGCGACTGTTTGAAAAATATAGAAATATAAAATTTTAGCCCAAATGGAGGTGATTCAGAGGTCGCTCACGAGGTCGATTTTTTCTCTTTGGACACCTCTAATGCCATGTTTACTAACCCTGATTACAATAAACAAATTTGTATAACATTCTTTATCTATTTACCTTTCCAAAAAGCATTCTTGTGTGAAAATCAATTAAATATTAATGAAATTAGTATCAAAAAAGTTAGCAAAGTCACGTTTCAACCAAATATTGTATAAAATTTTTTTTTTACATATCTACAAAACACTGCATTAGGGGTGTCTAAAGAGAAAAAAATATGAAAAAATGGAATTTTTTTAACTTAAGACCTCGTGAGCGACCTCTAAATCCACTCCACATGGGCTAAAATTTTATATTTCTACGTTTTTCAAACAGTCGCATATTTTTAGAGGGTGAGACGGTAAAAAATCGAAAAAGTCTAAAATAAGAGCCACCCTAATAAACATTAAACATTCCAAACTATACACTTGACCAATCTTAACTTCAAATCTAAGCCCACTTTACTCTTTGCCGTTGTGATCCTTGCCCTTATTCCTCCTCCGCTCTTTCACCCTTGCGTTACTTCAGTACCTAAATATTATATTTATACCTTTCTACTTCCTCTAATCTCTCACCATCTTCACTCTCAAAATCTTAGAGAAGCAGAAATATTTGTTATAGTTGAAATTTTAGTTTTTTTTTTATTAAAGTTTGTTTAATGCGAGCTTCTTGCTTCCATTACTAGTCAAATTGATTTTGAAAAATATTTCGTGTATTATTTAACAAAAATAAAACTCTCTAAACCACCAAATTTTAATTCTATTCTACATTATTATAATTATCTTTTTTTGTTTCAGATGAGTGAGAATGAAGTATTAGATCTGAGTCTTCCTGTGAGCGCTATTGACACCAAAAGAATCCAAGTCCTTACAAGAAATGGTGAAAGTGAGTATTTATATAATTGAAGAAAAATTATAGTTTATTTTTTTATTACAAAATAGAATAAGGGATTTTATCTTTAAGCTTTGAGAGGGGGGAATTACCTCTCGCATCATCCGACCTTTTCCCCGAAAAAATATTTTCTGACTACGACCCTGGTCATGATAATGGGAGGCACCTCGCCCATGGCTTATTTAAATAATTGGACCTGCACCTGTATTTTTACTTCCATAATTAGATTAAAAATACCAAGTAATTAATATAAATAATTTTATTTTCAGCTTCTGGCTGGAAGCCAACCTCTGAAACTGTGAAATTAGTGAAGGCACATGGAACTCAACAACCAACACTTGATGAAATTACCAATCGCGTTTTTGAGGAATTACTTCAAGGAAAAGCGGATTCCAAAACAGCATTCGACCAGCGTTCTGCAAAAGTAATTAGTTTTATAATTTCCATACATGCATGCGGGATAAAAACTTATCGTTTTTATTGATTTCACTCATATCCCCAGATATTTTGGCAAGACATAAGTGCAAATTTAAATAGTTACAGAAATATTTGAGGTAAGATGATTGAGGAAAGCAAACAGAATTTTATTTGTGAAAATATTTATTTAATCTATAGTCGATCGATTTCGTCACGAGGACATCGTCAGGCCAGCGTTATTAAAGTATGATACATATATATTTATCAATTGATGGAATTTTTATCATAGCGACACAAATCAAGAGTAAAAACAAAAACATTTCTCTACTCTTGATTTGTGTCGATCTAATTCTCTTACAATTTCATTTTATACTATGATCAAAATTCCATCAATTGATCAATATATATGTATTATACTTTAATAACTCTGGCCTGACGATGTCCACGTGACGAAATCGATCAACTATATTTTAAATAAATATTTTCACAAATAAAATTCTGTTTGCTTTCCTCAATCATCTTACCTCAAATTGACAATGGCAACAGAAATAGAGCAATATATTCGACTTATAGATACAAAAATAGGCCTACTTTTGTTTTTTCGGGTGTATGAATTAATAAATATTTAATTGTATAAATTTCGCGGCTCACATACTCGATATATATAATTTCTTAAATATTATATAATTTTTATTTATTAATTTTGTTGGTAGTTGACCTCTCTAAAAACTATTTTATCATTTAAGAATGACAAATGAAATATGTGCTAGTCGGGCAAAGTAATATGAGTGAGATTTAAAAAGCGGTTGTTAGTTTTCTTAAAATTTCTTTAATTCCTCTATTGAATCTTTAGAATATTTAATATCGATAACTAATAATTGTTCATCCATAAGATAATATTTTTTTTTATTATTATACAAGGCCTCCATCCTCCTCCCAGTGATGGAATTGACAAAATTTGCGGCCTTATAAATACACGGAAATAAATACATAATAATTTACTCAGCTTTGGGACTGATATCTATTAGATCTATAAATATCTGCGCACCATCAATAAATAAATTTGCCTTAAATTTCGTCATAGTATTGAACATTGTTAATAATAATTTCCCAGGTGCACATATGACTGAAAGGCAATGCAGCTAGAAAAGAATGATGTTTCTGAAGAAGTCATTAATATTCCGAAACATTGACTTATAGCGGATTCGATCTAAATAAATTAGCCTGATAATTATCTCCAAGTTTGTCTTAACAACCTTCTCAAACATATTATTCACCAGGCGGTTCCCCACCTTCATCTTATTATATCTATTTAATTCCTCTATCCAATAAATCAAAATATTATTCAACTATTAGTTTTTGAAGGTTCAACCACAACAAATCTAAATATTCTCATCTGAAATGTAAATTGTAATCATTTCCTAATGTAATCCATCTTTATAATTTATAATTATTCTTTTTTTTTTTTTAGTCTGAAGATTGGGGTTCCGAACATTCATCAGGAATTTTTGGAAGATTTTTAAGGCGAGATTCTACTATGTTTGAAAAACTAAGGGTAAATATATATTTTATTTTAATTTTTTTTTGGTTCACAATTTAATGAAATGAAGATATAACAGACTCCTTTTCGACATACCGGGACTAAAAGTCACCTATCATCACGGACAAGTTGTTGAAAAAATTTATTTCTTTGTCTCGTTTAATTCTTCTAGTTTGAAAAAAGTATTGAAAAATTTATTGAATATTGTGCCTAACTGGTAGTGAACATCCGGATGAATGTATTCAGGCACGATATTCCGTAATTTTAAAAATATACTCTTATGCAAACAATAACAATGAAAAAGACAAAGAATTATCTTGGCTTTTAGTCCCCGAAATGTTGATAACATGTGGATAAAGAAATTTATCTGCCAATAAAATCAAGGTTTATATTATATTAAGAAATAATTTTTTTTTTAGGAATCCCGATTTAAAGAAAAGAAACATGGTAGCCAGCCACTTCTAGAAGGATCTGATTCAAAAACTAATAATTCTTGCCCTCAAACAAAAGCTGCTCAACTTTTAATGGGAAAATGGGCTGCGAAAGCCAAGGGACGATCAGAGAGTGATGGTAGGTCATGAAATTTTATTAATATCTTACTAGCCCTCAGGCTAACCTTCTATACCGAGGGTCGCGGGTTCGGACACCAGGAGAGAATGATTTTATTTGGATACCACATGGCTTAAATAAGAATGCCTGGACTCAAATATATATATATATATATATATATATATTATTAATACGAGTATCGTTAAAAGTCTTAAATGGCCTAAGTTGCCGAAAAGACTGTGTGAATGTGTGTGTGGGCAGGGCCGTCTTAAGAAATTCGGCGCCCGTGGGCTACTAGAAATAACGCGCCCCTCTTCCTAAGAAAATACACAGAATGGCAAATGGGAGCGGGGTGTCCGGAAAAGTTATACAAAAGTGTCAGAACTAGAAAAAAATCTATTTATTTCTTTTATACTAAACAAAAATAAAATTTAATTAAATCAAAAAACATTTAAGAAGAAAAACATACCTTGATCTAAACAAATGTAACTTATATATTTATTTTCCGAGCTTTTTCTCTGGCAAACTGATCAATAATATCACTAGTATTTAAATTATCAAAGAAATCTCTCTCAATGGATAAAATACTTAAATCATTGAGTTTGCTCTATCCCAAAGAAGATCGTAAGTAATTTTTTATTCTTTTGATTGCTAAAAATGATCTTTCGCCACTGCAGTTTGTAGTGGCGTTACTTAAAAATATGCGCAGTGCTGTGGTTACGTTTGGAAATGTAGATTCAATTTTTAACTCGATTATTGTCTTTAAACTTAGTTCTGCGGTAGATATATTTTCGGTATTTTCCAAAAATGAATTTTATAAACCTAAAAAAATAAATGACTAATAACTAAATAACCAATAAGAACAAAAAAATATAGATATTGCCGCCCCCAAAAGGCTTGCGCCCTGGGGCTATAGCCCATTTAGCCCTGTGGTTAGGGCCCCCCCTGTGTGTGGGTGTGAAAAAAAATATCTTACTTTTTTTTTTTTTTTTAAACACATTTTTCTCATTCACCCTCACACCCGAACACACATTCACACAGTCTTTTCGGCAGCTTAGGCCATATAATATAAGACTCTGACGATATCCGTAATTTTATGAAAATATCTATTAGGGGTCCATTCCATTCCAGTCTATTTAAGCTACTTGTATCCAAATGGCTTAAATAAAATCATCGGACTGCCTGGGTAAGAACCCGCGACGTTCGGTATAGAAGGTAGGCACGCTACCAACTACACCAAGCCCGGTGGCTATCTTACTATTAAAATAATATATGAATAAAATAATAGTTATAACAATGTCACTTTGCTGGTTTGGTTGAGTGAATCCGTTTGAGCCATCAACATTATAAATTCCACAAATTAAATTGACTTTTCGAGTCTTATCAAGGCTTTTGATTATAATACTAATTCATTACATATATCTGAAAATTTTCAAAAAATATAATATTTTTTTTCATTTTATTTTAGAATTATATGAAGGCCTTAAAAGAGCGCAAAGAAGCCGTTTAGAAGATCAAAGAGGAACTGAAATTAATTTCGAGCTTCCTGATTTTCTGAAGGTAACTAACAAAAATATTTTTCAAATAAAATAATACTTTTTTTGATGAATGTTAATTGTTTTACTTTAAGTAATTGAATAGTAGAACGTGGCTATAGTTAATATGTTGATTAGGGAAGAGAATGCAGCCATTAACACAGGGGATCAGTGATTTTGTTCACCGAGTACTTGAAGCTAATCCTGGGTAGCACTGGTTCCAAAAATGCCATCAGTTTTGCCCGAATCGAAAAAAACTGTAAAAGTACATCAGTTAAGTACTAGTACTTTTTGGCCGATTTTGTTAGCTTATATTCACGTTCCAGGGGGGGGGATGCCTAGCTTAAATATAAAATTTAAACCCCGTAGCTCAATTCCTTCGTGCTTTAAATTGAACACAGACAGACAGACCATGTTCCAAAAACCACTTTTTTGATTCAGGGGGATCTCAAAACGTGTATATCCATCAAAATCTCGAATTCGAATTTTTGACATGAATCCAGTACTTTCTCTCTCTATACATATGTATATTAACATGAAGGAATTGAGCTATAAGCTCAAAATTTTATATTTAAGTTAAACACCCCCTGGAGCGTGAAAATAAGCTTTTAAACAAAATCGGCGAAAAAGTACTAGTACTTTACTGATGTACTTTTCCAGTTTTTTTCAATTTTCTCAAAATTCGCTCTAACGATTTTGATTAAAATTCAAAAGTCAATAATTTTTTAGATGCTTTTTAAAATGTACTAGGTATATTCTCATTTTGCTCTCAAAATTTACTCTTGTACTTCATAGAAAAGATAGCAGAAATGGTTGCCATGGTAATAAAATATAAATTTTTTTTTTTTTTTTTTTTTTTTTAAACATTCACACTTTTTTCTCATTCACACTCACATTCACACACTCATTTACACAGTCTTCTCGGCAACTTAGGCCATTTAAGACTTTAAACGATATCCGTTAATGAGTATTATACATATTGGGGTCCAGGCATTTTTATTTAAGTCATTTGGTATCCAAATGCCTTAAATAAAATTATCGGACTGCCTGGGGTCCGAACCCGCGACGTTCGGTATAGAAGGTAGACACGCTACCAACTACTCCAAGCCCCGTGGGCAAAATATAAATTTATTTCTCTGTTTATATAATTTTATATCATGAATTCTAATATATCGGCGGAAACTAAACATATGCCAACACAAAAAAATCTGGTTCGACCAGACACACCAGATTGTTTTTTTTTTTTTTTTTTTAATTAAAAAAATATATCCGTCAAAATCTAGATATCGAATTTTTGATATGAATCCCAATAATTTCTCAACATATATATGGGTCATTCCATGCCAAATCGACAAATTTTTTTCCTGACCCCCGCGGATTTCGCTGAAAATTTCCTATCTTTTTTCTACCCCTTAAAAGACATTTTTGAGAATTTTTTCAAATTTTTTTACCCAACTAAAAAAAGTTATGGATTTTTGAAAAAAAAAAACGCTCTTTTTTTTCAAATAACGATAACTTATTTTAAAATTGAAATTTCGGAACCCCGCAAGGTTGTAAAATTTTGTTTTTTAATGTAGTTTTCAGAAAAAAATCACAAAAATTATTTCAGGAGTCCGCATATATGAAATATTTCAGTTTTTTGAAAAAACCCTAATTTTAAATAGACCAAATTTTAAATAGACTAAAAATTGTGTTTTTTTCAGTAAAGTACGAGACTGAAAAAACACAATTTTTAGTATGATGACTTAAAATTTTCGAATAAAATATCATTTTTCAACTTCTAAAGTTTCACGAGAAAGCTGAAAAAATTTCATAAAAAAATTTACGTAAAAATAAAACCAGAATTTCAAAAAAAAAAGTTTTTATAACAAAAAAAAAATATAAGCGTGTAGGCACATCTTGAAAACTTCGGGATAATTGTAGAATTAGTTGAAGTTTTTTTTGAGTTAAAAAAAAAATAAAAAAAAATGGTCTATTTAAAATTAGGTTTTTTACAGAAAAAACTGAAATATTTCATATATGCGGGCTCCTGAAATAATTTTTGCGTATTTTTTTCTGAAAACTACATTAAAAAAGCTCACTTTTACAACCTTTGCGGGGTTCCGAAATTTCAAATTTTAAAATAAGTTATCGTTATTTGAAAAAAAGAGCGGTTTTTTTTCAAAAAAATCCATAAATTTTTTTTAGTTGGAGTAAAAAAAAATTTGAAAAAATTCTCAATTGTCTTTTAAGGGGTAGAAAAAAAGATAGGAAAATTTTCAGCGAAATCCGCGGGGTCAGGAGAAAAAATTTGTCGATTTGGGATGGAATGACCCATATATAGGCCTGTGTATAGCTAAGAGAAAGTAAAAATAAAATTCAACAATCACTCGTTCGTGAATGCTCGTATTTAT
>JAKCPI010020124.1:0-14342 GCA_023213315.1 Euborellia annulipes | reverse complement strand
TATTTCTTTTAAAGTGTATCTTTTTTATATATTGTATGTAATTATTATTCTGAATATAAGAGGTTATATAATGTGTATGTTTATTTGTTTATTGTATATGTGTAGCCGCATTATTTAATTATAATTTTGTAATAGCCTACTATTGTAATACCCCTATGGTCTATGGCCGAAAGGGGCAATTAAAAACTAAGTTAGAGCGGGAAAGTCTTGTAACTTAGTTGCCTGTTAAAATTTTTTTTTTTTCATTTATGAATTGACAAATAGGAGATGTTTGGTTATTAACCTTTAGATTTTGTGTGATTCGGAAGATAAAATGAGCCTCGAGGCGGTTGGCTGGTCAAAGGAACCGACGATGGGCAAAAGTCGCGTAGTAGACACAATTTTGAGAACGAATCCGAATAACGGTATTCGGATAATAAAAAAAAATATTATTTATTAGTATTACACGTTCAATAAAATATTCTTATGCATGTAGCAAAGTTGTACTACATGCATATTAAAATAAAAAAGTAAACAAAAGTACGTCTCTTGATGTTAAGCCCGTCGGAAAATGGAATCAAATTAAATAAAAGCGTATAATTAGCTAGTATTCGCCGGGCCTCTTGAATTATAGCCTTCATTACTCCTGCTCGCCGACCCCCGAGTTTGCCAGGTGCAGGTGCTGTTGTTTCTCAATGGACCGCGAAGTCCGGAATGCCAGAGTTCAACGACAAAGGCGCCTCCTCGCAGCTGCGCTTTTTTCCCAGCCACGAGGAAATGAAATACAACCAAAAATACAGTAAAAAAAAAATATAAATATATCTAACGACTTGAGAAAGATATCAAAGCGAAGCTGGTGCCGTGATCTATTAACTCGGATCGTAAAAATACTGTGCCAAATCGTAAAATGTGGAAAATAAAGCCGGATCATTTTATACTCGCTTATAATGGGTTGCTTTGAATTTCACACCTTGAGATAATCAAAAAAATGATATTTGCAGAAAGAATGTAGAGCTAAGAGAAAGTGAGCAAAAGAAGATGATCTTATTAAGAATGAAATAGAATAATTGTAATTTAATTCTTATGTGTAGATTATATGTAAGAGTTAAAGGATTAGGTAAAATTAATTAAAAACTCTAGCAGGTCTATTCTCTAAAAACAGACGTTAAAATTTAAAATAAACAAATGCGAGTTAAAAATTAATGTAAAAACAATCAGCGTTAAAAAAATGCTATTCTCTAAACAAAGTTTTAACAGCGACGTTAACATGTTGCTTTTATTTCAAAGCTATCAAAATCATAACCTTACTTTTTAGGTTAAGAACGCCATTTTTATTTTAAACACGACGTTAAAATATTAAAGGCACCCCCTAGACATGACATTAATTTTTAACACTATTTACTAAATGTTAACGCTTTGGTTTTAAATTTTTCTTTACAGAATAGCTATTTGAGGCAAGGAAGTGATTTTGAATATCCTTTTTTAACGCTAATTGTTTTTACATTACTTTTTAACACCTATTTGTTTATTTTAAATTTTAACGTCTGAGAAGAAGAAATATAGCCCCTGCAGTTTGAAAGGCGGCAATCGCCAATGATGCCAAGTGGGAGAACAAATTAAACAGGATTTTATTTTGACATTTATTGCGAATATTATATATTGATATTTACACGCTTTGTTCAATGAGTGTTCAAGCAAAATTAAAATTGACCATAGCTTTTACACCACATGCAGTTAAATGCATCATTTAATATTCATTAGTTTGAGATAAAAAAAAGAGAGTCATCTTTTAACGGGATATATAATTTTATTAATTCAATTAGCATGAAAAATAAATGCATTTTAAAAAGACTTGGAAGTAGAGAGGAAAATATATTTGAAAAAAATTCGTTAATGTTCTTCAGTCTGCACAGCCAAATATGTCTGTGAGGTACCTATAAACAAAAAATATCGACATCAAATTTTTGACATGATTACAATACTTTCTACCTATATATTACATATATAGGCAAGAGAAAGTAAAAAAAGGGGATGAGGCTTTTTGAGCCTTTGGCCTTTGGGTCTGAAATAGAGTTAATTAAAAAACTTGCGGTGTTATAATTGATTTTTTTTGATAATAAAGAAAAATATTTATAATAAAAAGAGTAATTATTTTAATAGTCCTTTAAGTGGATTATCCACTGCAAGCTAATAAAGGTATTTTCTTATACCGCCAAATAGGAATATAGACCTACTATTTCGCTTAGAATTTGGATTCAGTAGTATCTTCATCTCAAACAATGGGCCAATTTTTTTTTTTTTTTTTTTTTTTTTTTTTTTTAATAAAACCTTATTCTTTTTTTTATTAGTTAATTCAAAAAATATTTCACTCCAAATTTAATTATTGATACATACCAACTACTCTTTCACTCCAAATTTATTTACATACTCTAGGAAAATAAATCTTTTAATTGGTTTAGCGCCATCTTTTTCTTTTAAGCGCTAAGGGGTGGTTGTAATTCAAGAGCAGATTAGATGCAACCAAAAACAAAAAAAAACTCTGAATATAATTTTCTGGAAGAAGGTCATCCAATTCACAGAAAGATGAAGTAAAAAGACTTAATTCGGATATAGGTCTACACGTTTTGATTCGGTCCAACAATTTTTTTAAGTTTCGTCTTACGTCACCCATCCTCAGGACTTTGAAATACAACAATACAACATAATTTCATATATAGAGACAATTTTGAAATATAAAAAAATACAAAAAAAGGAAAGAAAAAAGAGAAAAGGGGAAAACAAAAGAACACTTAGAAGGGCCGTAAAGGATTTTTCGTGCCTGTTGCACTCGTAAACACATTCCAACATCGAAATTGTTGTTTGAAAATGATGTATATGCAAATGACAAACACGAGCCATTCTGAGTCAATCCTATGAATCCGAATTCTAGGAACTCTGAATGTTTTTCGATCAAATGAAGATGTTAATCTTGTTATTTTTTTATACCTATTTTGCTTGAGATTCCGGAAGATGGAGCATAAATGCATCAAAACGTCTTCGGGTAAGGTGAAAGGAAAGTGTAATCAGAGAAATTTTGTTTTTGGTTGCTCTCTCTCCTTCCTTCTAAGCAATTGTTGGGGATTGTTTAGAAGGACTTCAGGAGCATTGACAGAGTTTAGATAGTACATGAATTTGTCGAATTTTTTTTACCATTTTAGTAATATAAGAAATCGTCCTCAATTTATCCGAATTTTTTTTTCTATTTATATCTTCTTTGTTTCTATCTTTAGGTTTATAAAGAGAGATAGATAAAAAATCTGGTGTGACTGGCGCACAGCACACAACTTTCTCTTACCTTCGGTAATCGAATGTTGTGTACTGTGCTTGTCACACCAGATTTTTGTGTCGACATGTATTTAGTTTCCGACAGTACGGTACATTCGATTTTCAAGATGTAAAATTTATAAGTATGACAAAATATTTATATTTTGTTACCATGGCAACCATTTCTCCTATCTTTTCTATGGAGAACAAGAGTAAAGTGGTCTTCAGAAGATTTCAATCACAAAATGAGAATATACATTTTAAAGAGCATCTAAAAAATAATTGATTTTTGAATTTAAAAAAAAAATCGTTGGAGCAAATTTTGAGAAAATCGAAAAAAACTGAAAAAGTACATCAGTAAAGTACTAGTACTCTTTGGCCGATTTTTTGATTAAAAGCTTATTTTTCCGGTCCCGGGGGTGTTTAACTTAAATATAAAATTTCAACCTCGTAGCTCAATTCCTTCATGCTTAAAATTGAACACACACACACACACACACACACACCACCCACCCACCCACACACACACACACAGACAGACCATGTCACGAAAACCACTTTTTGGATCTCAGGGGACCTCAAAACGTGAAGATCCATCAAAATCTCGACATCGAATTTTTGACATGAATCCAATACTTTCTCTCTATATATATATTACATATATACATAGGTAAGAGAAAGTAAAATATCTTTTTACTTTCTTTAGCCTATATATGAAATATATAGAGAGAGAAAGTATTGTGATCATGTCAAAAATTCGATGTCGAGATTTTGATGGATATACATGTTTTGAGGTCCCCCGAGTCCAAAAAAGTGGGTCCCGCAAATTGGTCTGTGTGTGTGTGCGTGTGTGCGTGCGTGTGTCTGTGTGGGTGGACAGATTTTTAGCATGAAGGAATTGAGCTACCGGATTGAAATTTTATATTTAACTTAGGTACCTTCCCACACGCTCAAAATAAGCTTTTGAACAAAATCGGCCAAAAAGTACTAGTACTTTACTGATGTACTTTTTCAGTTTTTTTCGATTTTCTCAAAATTCCCTCCAAGGATTTTTTTTAAAATTCATAAATCAACTATTTTTTAGATGCTCTTTAAAATGTATATTCTCATTTTGCCGTTGAAATCTTCTGAAGACCACTTTACTCTTGTTCTTCATAGGAAAGATAGAAATGGTTTCCAAGGTAACGGAATTTAAATTTTTTTTTTTTATTAGATTAAAAAATCAATTATTATTTAAATTCCCATTTTTACTTTCTCTTAGCCTATATATGAAATATATAGGAGAGAATGTATTGCGATCATGTCAAAAATTCGATGTCGAGATTTTGATGGATATACATGTTTTGAGGTCCCCTGAGTCCAAAAAAAGTGGGTCCCGCAAATTGGTCTGTGTGTATGTATGTGTGTGTGTGTGTGTGTGTGTGTGTGCGTGTGTCTGTATGTGTGGACAGATTTTTAGCATGAAGGAATTGAGCTACCGGATTGAAATTTTATATTTAACTTAGGTACCTTCCCACACGCTCAAAATAAGCTTTTGAACAAAATCGGCCAAAAAGTACTAGTACTTTACTGATGTACTTTTTCAGTTTTTTTCGATTTTCTCAAAATTCCCTCCAAGGATTTTTTTTAAAATTCAAAAATCAATTATTTTTTAGATGCTCTTTAAAATGTATATTCTCATTTTGCCGTTGAAATCTTCTGAAGACCACTTTACTCTTGTTCTTCATAGGAAAGATAGAAATGGTTGCCATGGTAACGGAATTTAAATCTTTTTCTTTTTATTAGATTAAAAATCAATTATTATTTAAATTCCCATTTATTTTTTACTTTCTCTTACCTATGTATATATGTAATATATATATATAGAGAGAAAGTATTGGATTCATGTCAAAAATTCGATGTCGAGATTTTGATGGATCTTCACGTTTTGAGGTCTCCTGAATCCAAAAAAGTGGTTTTCGCGACATGGTCTGTCTGTCTGTGTGTCTGTGTGTCTGTCTGTCTGTGTGTCTGTGAACAAGATATCTCAAGAACGAAAAGACCTAGGAGGTTGAAATTTTATATTTAAGCTAGGCACCCCCATGGGACGTGACACGAAGCTTTTGAACAAAATCGACCAAAAAGTACTAGTACTTTACTGATTCACTTTTTCAGTTTTTTTCGATTTTCTCAAAATTTGCTCCAACGATTTTTTTTAAAATTCAAAAATCAATTATTTTTTAGATTCTCTTTAAAATGTATATTCTCATTTTGTGATTGAAATCTTCTGAAGACCACTTTACTCTTGTACTCCATAGAAAAGATAGGAGAAATGGTTGCCATGGTAACAAAATATAAATAAAAAATAAGATTTTCAGCAATAGAACATTAGCTTCTGAAGTCAAAGGACAAGGGTGTTCGCATCCCATCTCAGGGGAGAAATTTATTTCAAATTAATTGGATACCAATTAATTGAAATAAATAGGGACTGGGCCAGCGGCGTAACTAGCCTTTGAGGGCGGAGGGGGCGAAGTTCAACTAGGGCTCCGTTTGTTTAAGTTGTAATATAATTTAAAAGAAAATTATCAATTTTTTGGACAATCTTTGGAAAAATTATGATAAAATCCCAGTTCCTGGGCTGTATCTTAGATGCTCTAGGGCGCACACATTTTTACATCTTGAATTCAATTGTACTCTACTGTCGGAAACTAAATACATGTCGACACGAAAAATCTGGTGTGACAAGCACAGTGCACAACTTTCGATTACCGAAGGTAAGAGAAAGTTGTGTGCTGTGCGCCAGTCACACCAGATTTTTTTTATTTCTGTTTTAATTGTTTCAAAGAAAACATATATATATATATCTCTCCCACTTGCAAACATTATCGTCTCTCTCTACTCTTTTTAAATTCCCTTTCCACCTTATCTTCGCATAGAAACAATGTTAATTTCCTATAGGGATTTGTATGTTAATTTCGATTCAAAAGGGGGTCCCCTTTGGAACTTTTTACGCATTTAAAATTTTTTTTTCCAATTCTTATGAAATTTTGTATTTATTTACGATTCTATATTGTGTATAAAATGTCCAAATATGAGATTAAAATTTTGAAAAATAACCATAGTTTATTTGAAGCAGTCAACATTTAAAATGCAAGTTTGAAACTAAGGTGCTATCGGAAACTAAATATATCTCGACACAAAAATCTGGTGTGACCAGCACAGTGCGCAACTTTCTCTTACCGAAGGGTAAGAGAAAGTTGTGTGCTGTGCGCCAGTCACACCAGATTTTTTTTTTTTTAATTTATTTGTGTCTTTAATTGCTTAGTAGAAAACATATATATCTCTCTCTCTCTCACGCAAACATTATCGCCTGTCTCTCCGCCTTCTCTCATAGGCCTAATGTTAATTTCCTATAGGGATTTGTATGTTAATTTCGATTCAAAAGGGGGTCCCCTTTGGAACTTTTTACGCATTTAAAAATTTTTTTTCCAATTCTTATGAAATTTTGTATTTATTTACGATTCTATATTGTGTATAAAATGTCCAAATATGAGATTAAAATTTTGAAAAATAACCATAGTTTATTTCAATCAGTCAACATTTAAAATGCAAGTTTGAAACTAAGGTGCTATGGGAAACTAAATATATCTCGACACAAAAAATCTGGTGTGACCAGCACGGTGCACAACTTTCTCTTACCGAAGGGTAAGAGAAAGTTGTGTGCTGTGCGCCAGTCACACCAGATTTTTTATTTTGATCTCAATATTTTAATATTATAGCATACTCCAATTTTAACAGATCTGGACTTGATACCATTTGATATTTTAAAAAAAATTAATAAATGTAATCGCTTGCTGTGATTGACTTTTGTTTAACGAAAACGCTAAGCGAAATTTCGGAAATCTCTGACGGCTTGAGACCGAGTCACGAAGGATCCATGTCAAGTGACAGTCGAGTGTTTGTCAGCTTAAAATCGAGGTCGCGATAATTTAATGAAGCTGCTTTGCTGGTTAATTATTTAACGGGGCAGGAAGAAGTCAAGCAACGAGGAACGACAGTTCAGGAATCCAACTAAAAGAGATTGATCAATTCTAAGAGATATAGAAATAAAAAAAATTTTTGTTAAATTCCTTATTAGAGGAATATTATAGAGAAGAAAACGAGTTCATAGTAATTTATAAACAAAACAGCAGTTATTTAAAGATTGTCAAAATCCTGAGGAAGATTGCCGCCAAAAGGTTGAACGGGAAATATAAAAATCTGGTGTGACTGGCGCACAGCACACAACTTTCTCTTACCTTCGGTAATCGAAAGTTGTGTTCTGTGCTTGTCACACCAGATTTTTTGTGTCGACATGTATTTAGTTTCCGAGCTACATTCGATTTTCAAGATGTAAAATTTATAAGTATGGCAAAATATTTATATTTTGTTACCATAGCAACCATAGGAGAAATTCCTATTTTTTCTATGGAGTACAAGAGTAAAGTGGTCTTCAGAAGATTTCAATCACAAAATGAGAATATACATTTTATTGAGAATCTAAAAAATAATTGATTTTTGAATTTTAAAAAAAATCGTTGGAGCAAATTTAGAGAAAATCGAAAAAAAAACTGAAAAAGTGCATCAGTAAAGTACTAGTACCCTTTGGTCGATTTTGTTCAAAAGCTTCGTGTCACGTCCCATGGAGGTGCCTAACTTAAATATAAAATTTCAACCTCCTAGCTCTCTTCGTTCTTGAGATATTTTGTTTACAGACAGACTGACCATGTCGCGAAAACCACTTTTTTGGATTCAGGGGACCTCAAAACGTGAAGATCCATCAAAATCTCGACATCGAATTTTTGACATGAAAACAATACTTTCTCTCTCTATATATATTAACATATATATATAGAGGTAAGAGAAAGTAAAACGACATTTTGAGAAAAACGCATTTAACAATGAAAAACTATTTAAGGTTACTAAATCGATTTAATATTTATCGAATTCTCTTCGCTAAAATTACCGAAAAACCCTATAGGAAATATTGAAGAATCGTATTCAATCAAAACCCAAAAATCGATATTTTGACCTAATTCGACTAAAATGTAATAAATAATATAAATTCGCTGACAAGAGGTCTCTTTTCGCATTTAATGAAAAAATAATCAAATATTAAACGTAAAGATGAGTTCTTGTTAAATAAATACAAAATCATTATTTTTCTAGGTTAGATGCAAAACAAATTATAAACGCTTATTATATAAGGAGTTAGTATATTTATAGATCATGTTGTTATTGAAGAAAGTTGCAGTTTGATTATGAGTTGGCTGGTGTGGGTTAGGGCGGGCAGGCAGGCAGGCAATTGGGATCGCATGAGTTGTCCCCATTGAGTGAGTCAGGTGCTAAGGTGCCAACAGGTGAGAGCTCCGGGCCTTATTGCCACACCGCCTCTCCTATACTCTTTTTCTTAATTTTAATACATTGGGTTTTATATTTCTAATTTTTACTTTTTACTACTATTAATATCAAACAAGGATAAGTTGACGTTAATAGAGTTTTTTTTTTTTTGTAAGAAATAAATTTTAAAATACGTAGCTTGAGAGATTTGATTGTGTCCATGGGCGTAACTAGGGGGGTCCCGGGAGGGCCTGCCCCCCCAGAAGGCTCGTGGCCCCCCCAGAAATATATTTGCCCCAAGAAAAATTGAGAAAATATGGGGCTTTCCAGGCCCGAGTCATTCTTTCCACGTCAAATCGATACACTTTTTAACCTCACTATCTCATCTTGTATGAAATTTGGGTCATAGGTAGAGTCAATAGAGACTAAGAAAAAGCCCCAATTTCGACTTGATATCTCAACTCGTTTAAGAAATATGGCGGGTTAAATTTGTCAAAAATGGCAAAAAATCGACCTAACCACATCTATTTAAATTCCTCTAAAATCTCTTAGAGATGAGATAGAGAGATGAATGAAGTGTCATTTTACAGCTTTTCAGACACCCTTTCCAATGATATACAACACACCTGGGGTGGTCATAAAAAAATTTTGATTAAAAAAAAAGAAAATTTAATGAAAATTTCTCTTTAAATAGGCCCCGGGGCCCTCAGGGCTCAAGTAAAAACGGAAAAATTTAGATAAAAAAAAAACGAAATTTAATGAAAATTTCCCTTTGAGAGGCCCCGGGGCCTTGGGGTTCAGGGATATACGGTATTTTAAAAATATTTTTGTGTATGGAGGAGAGGGATATTTAAAGATGAGCACTACCCCCAAAAAAAAAATTCAAGGCCCCCTTTCTTCTAGTGCCGCCCCAGGCCCCCAACCCCCACAGGCCTCTGTACGCCTCTGCACAGGCTAACAGTGATTTTGGTACCGGGGGTATTTTGAGCTGATCTCCGAGTATATGCGATGTCCTTTTTCCAAAAATATCGTCAGTTTTGCTCGAATATCTCTAGTTTTAGAGATATAGAGAATATAACGTTTTAATTGAAATTCTGCTCTAAAGCGGCTCTTATTTTGAGTTTTCTAGATTTTTTTATGGTGTTTTCTCTTAAAGATATACAGGTAGCTAAGATACATAGAAAATCTAGAGATTCTGCCCAATCAGAAGTGATTTAGTGGTGCAAGACAAGGCTAAAAGTTGAAAAAAATTCAATTTTTCCAGTTTTTCTTAACTTTAGACAACCCTAAAATTTTTTTAACATCTCTGAATGCAAAAAACATATATGTACGATATTCTGTAACTATTTAGCTTTCCAGAAATCAATCCTTTGTGCAAATCGGTTAATTATTAAAGAAATTATAAACTTGTTATTTCAGCGCTATCACTACACCCAAGAATTCTAAGCAAAACAACATCTTAATCATAAAATTTTCTTATCTTTGATTTGTAGATTAACTATTTTGTTTATAATTTCGTTAATAATTAACCGATTTGCACGAATGAATGATGGCTAAAAAAATTGAATTTTTTTCAACTTTTAGCCGTGTTTTGCACCACTAAATCACTTCTGATTGGGGTTATCTGGTCTCATGCCCCCCCCCCCCAGCGAGGATGGCTGGTCCCATGGCCCCCCCCAGCCAGATTCTCTAGTTACGCCCATGATTGTGTCTATAAAAGCGAGAGGTTGGAGTGTTTGTTGCCTATCTGCAGGCGTCTTCACTTTATTTGTCATTCTCTCTTAAATGAGAATTCTAAAACTTTGGGGTGGACATTAAATAAAAAATAAAGTGGTCTTCAGAAGATTTCAATTGCAAAATGAGAATATACATTTTAAAGAGCATCTAAAAAATAATTGATTTTTGAATTTAAAAAAAAATCGTTGGAGCAAATTTTGAGAAAATCGAAAAAAACTGAAAAAGTACATCAGTAAAGTACTAGTACTCTTTGGCCGATTTGGATTAAAAGCTTATTTTTCCGGTCCCGGGGGTTGTTTAACTTAAATATAAAATTTCAGCCTCGTAGCTCAATTCCTTCATGCTTAAAATTGAACACACACACACAGACCATGTCGCAAAAACCACTTTTTTGGATTCAGGGGACTTCAAAACGTGAAGATCCATCAAAATCTCGACATCGAATTTTTGACATGAATCCAATACTTTCTCTATATATATATATATATATATATATATATATATATATATATATATATATATATATATATAGGTAAGAGAAAGTAAAAAAACTCTATTATGGCAATTGTAATTGTTTTTAAATCTAAAAATCTGGTGTGACTGGCGCACAGCACACAACTTTCTCTTACCTTCGGTAATCGAAAGTTGTGTACTGTGCTTGTCACACCAGATTTTTTGTGTCGACATGTATTTAGTTCCCGTCAGTAGGGAATATTTGAATTCAGATGTTAAAATTATAAACATGGGAAAATATTTATATTTTGTTACCATGGCAACCATTTCTCCTATCTTTCCTATGAAGCACAAGAGTAAAGTGGTCTTCAAACAATTTTGAGGGCAAAACGAGAATATACATTTGAAAGAGCATCTAAAAATTAATTGATTTTTGAATTTTAATCAAAATCGTTAGAGCGAATTTTGAGAAAATCGAAAAAAACTGAAAAAGTACATCAGTAAAGTACTAGTACTCTTTGGCCGATTTTGATTAAAAGCTTATTTTTCCGGTCCCGGGGGGTGTTTAACTTAAATATAAAATTTCAACCTCGTAGCTCAATTCCTTCATGCTTAAAATTGAACACACCCACACACACACACACACACCCCCCACACACACACACACACACACACACACACACACACACACACACACACACACACACACACACACACACACACACACACACACACACACACACACACACAGACCATGTCGCGAAAATCACTTTTTTGGATTCAGGGGACCTCAAAACGTGAAGATCCATCAAAATCTCGACATCGAATTTTTGACATGAATCCAATACTTTCTCTCTATATATATATTACATATATACATAGGTAAGAGAAAGTAAAAATGTAAAAATCATTAGTGTAAAACCTATAATAAATACCGCTAAATGAAATTGTGACAAAGTGAATTAATTGGAAAGTTGAAATTTAATATAAAATTATATATAACAAATTATAAAAAATAATTGGGATTCAAGGGGCGGTGATCGTAGTAAATAATCTAGTTTTCGCCCTCTCCTATATTTAAGTAAGTTTTTTGTTATTAATAGCACTCCTTTTTTGGTTTGCGTCTTGTTTTTTCTTTGGTTTGGTTTAAAGTGTTATTTAAAAAAAAAAAAAAAAAAAAAAAAAAGACTCTCGCTATCCGCCTAGGTTGGAATTTCAACCGAAGGCAATGGACAATAACCTCTGTGAGGCTGAGGATCCGGGATTGGGAGTCCCGGGGGTGATTTTCTCCGCCTTGGCTGTTCTTAATGAAGAAAAGATGGATCAAGAGCTGCAGACGAATAAAAGAAAGATATCTGAATTGGACGAAGATCCGAAAACCTTGGTAAATGAAAATTGTCCTCCAGCTTCTATATCTGGGGAAACGAAGTTGAATACCTCTTCGCCAGCGGTTGTGAGTTCTAATATAAACTCTAGTCAAAGTAACTCTAATACTAATCCTCGTATAAGTTATTACTCTACTTGTATAAATAATGTATACGAACACTCAGATTATGGTCCGTTTATGCTATATTTTGAAAGTTTAACTCGAAATAAAAAAATTCATCCCATGTTTATAGGGAAGCTAGTAAGGTTGAGTTGCTCAGAAATGTATCAAAACGTAATAAGTATAACCAAAATAGATAATTTTACTATAAAGATAGAGGAGGGAATTTACAATAAGACTTTTGCGAGTTTAGTACTTTTTACAACTTTTTCAGGGAAAATACTCCCTCATTTCCCTTTATTAGCCTAAAAGAGGTGTCGGTAAGCCAATTTGATCGAGATATATGCCAAAATAAGGAAAATTTTGAAGAAATACGAACGCCACATTAAGCATTAAAAAATGTATTATTACTTACTTTTTTGGGTTTTTTCTTTCTCCATTGTAATTTAGATGACAAAAATCTTGCGACTGGCCTATTCTGATTGAGATAACTAGATAAATTAATTAAATAGAATAAAAAAAAAGATTAATAATTTTGGTGATAATTGTTTATTATTTTTTTTTTTTTTTAAATGAACGATAAAGGAGCTAACTTCATGATCATTAAAAAAAAAAAACAAAGAATATTTTTTTTTTTTTACATTAGCTCAACATTCAGGATTCTTTCGTTCTTTCCATTTACGCGCGCTATTTGTTTTGTCACTAAGGCTGAGAATTCCCTAGTTGTTTTAAATTTTTTTTAATCGAAGGAAACCGAACTTCAACCGAAGGACCGAAACAATTAGGTCGGGACCCCTGAAGTTGTTTTGTCACTAGTGTCGACTTCGGTTCGGTTCGGCTCGGTTTCGGATCGGTTCGGCTCGTCTCAGTTCGGTTCGAAACCATCCAGTTAGAAGCTATTCAGTAGCCCTTAAAAATAAATTTTCGGGCCCTTCGGTCCCGAAAATTTATTTTTAAGGCTACCGAATCGCTTCTAACTGGATGGTTTCGAACCGAACGCCGAGCCGAACCGGGCCGAGCCGAACCGACCCAAAAGCCGAGAATTCCCTAGTTGTTTTGAATTTTTTTCTAAAAATAAAATAACCGAACTTAAAACCGAAGGTCTCGAGCCGCCTCCGGCGGCTCTCGGACAAGGGATCCCTGCAAGTTCTTTAAAATATTCTGGATGAATATTTTTTAATCTAAAACAGAACCGACCTTAATTAACCGAAGGTCTCGAGCCGCCTCCGGCGGCTCTCGGACAAGGGATCCCTGCAACTTCTTTAAAATATTCTTGACAGTGACGGATCATAAGCAAGGCACGTGTCTAGGGCCCCGTAAAATACGGGGGCCCCCAAAATTGATTAACACATTAATTTTGATCGTGATATAAAATTTCATTTCATTTTTATAAAAAATTTATCAATTGACTTATGAAAAGAGCATCGGTCCTCCAAAGAATTTGGAAACTTCCGATAAAGACGATAAATCCCTAAATGGACTCAGTAGCCAAGAGTGAAAATGAAAGAAAAAATATTAATTTTTATAATAATATTAATAGTAGCCTATATAGAGAGTTCAAATAATAATTGTGGCTAAAAAAGTTGATATTCTTATGTATAGCAAACTCAAGGTTTTTTTTTTTAAATAGTCAGTGAATAGTCTTAATTCAATATGAAGTTAGCTCCTTTATCGTTCAATATTTATAAAAATAAACAATTATCATCAAAATTATTAATCTTTTTTTTTACTCTATTTAATTAATTTATCTAGTTATCTCAATCAGAATAGGTCAGGCGCAAGATTTTTGTCATCTAAATTACAATGGAGAAAGAAAAAACCCAAAAAAGTAAGTAATAATACATTTTTTAATGCTTAATGTGGCTTTCGTATTTCTTCGAAATTTTCGTTATTTTGGCATATATCTCGATCAAATTGGCTTACCGACACCTCTTTTAGGCTAATAAAGGGAAATGAGGGAGTATTTTCCCTGAAAAAAGTTGTAAAAAGTACTAAACTCGCAAAAGTCTTATTGTAAATATTATCC
>JAKCPI010020122.1:0-14613 GCA_023213315.1 Euborellia annulipes | reverse complement strand
CTAAAATTGTATTAGGGGTGACCAAAGAAAAAAACTGAAAAAATTCGATATTTCTAAACTTTAAGCCGTTTGCGGCACGTCTAAATGAAGACCTCCGATTGGGCTGAAACTTAAAATTTATATGTATTATCATATTTGCATATTAAAAAAAATCCAGGTAATTAAAAATAAGAGCCGCTTTAGAGCCTATTTCACTTATTAAAATTTAATTTTCTCTATAGCTCTAAAACTGGGGCAAAATTTATGGCATTTCGGAATAAGCGCTACCCAAACACCCAGGAGTAGCTTCAAATACTCGGTCAACAAAACACCTGTGTTTTTAATAAAACTTTATTTGACTCTAGAAAATGTTTCGTTCACTTGCTGTAGGACTTCTTCAGTGGTTGCTTTAAATAATATGTTT
Source organism: Euborellia annulipes (assembly GCA_023213315.1). Lineage (NCBI taxonomy): Eukaryota > Metazoa > Arthropoda > Insecta > Dermaptera > Anisolabididae > Euborellia > Euborellia annulipes. Next base: position 14,210 of record JAKCPI010020122.1, on the reverse strand, counting down.
TTTACTAAATTTACAGTAAAAAACATATTATGATGATGGCAGTTTTGAAAGCCGAATCAATTGAATATGCACATATTTGTAAGCAAAAAAACCAATGAATACTCTAAAAAAAAATCTGGTGTGACTTAACAACTTAACACACAGCACACAACTCTCTTCGGTAATCGAAAGTTATGTTCTGTGCTGTCACACCAGATTTGTCGTTCACTTTCTTCTTTTATATATTTTTCTTTCAACTTTCTACAATTCACTATTTGCATTAATACGTTTTTTTTTAAACACACGGGCGGATACCAGGCAACTAGTTGATGATTCCATTAGATGACTCAAAATATATTTTTCTCCATGTTCTATGGGATCCGCTAGGCAACTAGTTGACTAATCTTTGAAAGCCTTAAGTGCATTTTTAGTTGAATTAAGTTTATTCAACCCGTTCTCGGGAGCGGCACATGTGCCTGGCGTGAATCCGCCAGGCGGACGAGTTGCCCGCCTGTGAAAGGGGCCTGGCGGATTCCATTGTTTTTCTACAGATGTTGCACCCCCGTTGCATTTGCCCGGTCAGCTAGTGGAACCAACTAGTTGCCTCGAATCCGCCCTGTGTGGAAAAACAGCTTTATTTATTTTTTTTTTTTTAATTTTGTACTCTCATTGAGAATTATCGAAATTCTGCTGTATTGATATATCGTGGAATATGCCAATACTTGTAAGTCAAGCTCAATGAAAAAGTTAACATCAAATTTTATTTTGTTCAATTATCTGAAATAAGGATTTAACCAAGGAAAATAATTAAAATTGAGGAGTGTGAGAGTATGCGGACTTAAGCCATTGCAATACAAATTAATTAGTGTTTGGTGATTATTGGACGTAGACAACTCAAATGATTGATGGATTTTTTGGATTAATTACTCCATGTTTCCTGGTTGGAACTGTCGCGAATTGTTTGTCCGGTGTCTCAGGCCTGTTTTACTTTGAGATACCTCCTGCATTTAGGATGCGCTCTTAATATACCAGAAGAGGCGAGGCTTCCTTTTAACGGATTTTCTGCGTTTTCATGTAAGCATCTTAGACGACCAAATGAATAAATTATTATAGCCATTTTCGGCTACTGTGGTTTTTTTAATTAGACTTGAGTACTTCATTATTTAAAAAAAGTTCTTTTGATGCTCAGGACCTCACAACCAGAGTGCTTTCTGTGCTGCTTATAAACAACGATTTTAGTATCCTGTTTTTCCCCTGGCCAGGCTTGCCGGCATCTATTAAGTTTGATTTGGACACCAATTCTATCTTTCTAAGGAGATTTAGGAAGGTGTCAAACCTCTACGAAATACAGCAATTAATCGAAATTCGCCAGTCAATTGGCTTGCATGCCGAACCTTCCAGCAATCGAACACAAAATCTAAGCTTTAAAAATACAAAAAATTTAGTTGAAAATAATACTTCCTTACTTGAAATTGAAATAGTGCGCCATTATTTTAAAAATTTCGACACTTATGCCATCAAATTTTTTTATTTTTTTCCCAATAATAGTGAACCTATTAAATGGTGGAACCTAAAAAAAAAAAAAAGAATTAAATAGTACCATAAATGAAAGAGAAATTTTAAAATGAATTCAACGTTTACGTACATTATCAACGCCTAATTTTAATTCTTGCTGATTGAAATCATTCCTCTGAAAAAAGAGACGAGAGGGGAACTCCAATTTGGATGAATGATCATTTTTGTTGAATTATTCAGACGATAAATTTCGCATAAGGAACCCTCATTTGTCTTAACCAAGAGAAATTGACAATTTACTGGGATATAAATTTCATTAAAAATCTCTCTCTACAAAATCTTCAAACTTTTGTACAAATATTACACTATAATCTAAATGACATAGTTCAAAATTGATCTAAAAAACAAAATTAGCTTTGATATAATATAAAAAAAAAAAAAAACACTTTTAGGGCCGGTTGCTTCATATCTAGTCAACTAGTAAACTTATCCGACAGATAGAAATTCATCGATATAGTAAACAAGAACACGCTTAATGAAGGCCTCAATTATTTATTTATTTATTTTTTCAACACTCACACTTTTTTTCCCACTCACACACACACACACACACACAGTCTTCTAGACAATTCAGGCCATATAAGACTTGGGATACTTTTATAATAATATAGCCTATAGTCTATATTAGGAGTCCAAGCATTCTTATTTGGACCCCTTTTACGCATTAGTGTGTCAAGCGCCACCTACCGAGATTTGAGAAAATTAACATTAAAGTTTTTTTGTTTTCATTGGATTATATATAATTTTTTTTGTCAATTGTGCAAGTAACATTGAATATAAATTTTTTTTTAGGACATATTTCATAAAAAATACTATTAATTAAAGCATTTGAAACAATATTCCGTGCTTAACTCAATTTTTAATTTTTTTTTTGGCACTTGACACACTAATGCGTAACAGGGTCCATTTAAGCCATTTGGAATCCAAATGGCTGAAATAAAATCATCGAACTGACTGGGATCCGAACCCGCGATCCTTGGGATAGATAATGAACTACACCAAGGCCCGAGGGCGGCCTCATTTATAAAAATTAAAATAATTAATCAAAGTTACCAAAAAATTTAAAAATTTCCAAAAAATAAATAAACAAGGCTTGTGTTCCTTTGGTAGTTTGCTAGTAAACTACGATCTGGTCTCTTATTTATATAATCATATGATTTAGATGTGAAAAGACTCGACAGACATAGTCGATTAGCTTAACCGAGGGGTTTCCAGTTAATTAGTTGTGAAGCGATGGGCCCTTAAAAGGTATTATGTCTCAACTCTTACTTTGTATAGAAGTTGAACTGAAGAGAAAATCATCACTTTGGGGCGGGAATGACAATTATTCCAATACAAAGAGCAAATTTGTGCATTGGCTGGTAAGAATCCTGATGCTTCATAGGGACAGAAGATAAAGTTATTTTTTATTTCTGTAATAAAATTCTTTATTATGTAGGATCATCTCTAACGAAAAAATCTGGTGTGACTGGCGCACGGCACACCCTTTCTCTTACCTTCGGTAATCGAAAGTTGTGTTCTGTGCTTGTCACACCAGATTTTCTGTGTCGACATGTATTTAGTTCCCTGCAGTAAGGAATATTTGAATTCAGATGTAAAATTTATAAGTGTGGGAAAATATTTATATTTTGTTACCATGGCAACCATTTCTCCTATCTTTCCTATGAAGCACAAAGAGTAAAGTGTGCTTCAAACAATTTTGAGGGCAAAACGAGAATATACATTTGAAAGAGCATCAAAAAAATAATTGATTTTTGAATTTTAATCAAAATCGTTAGAGCGAATTTTGAGAAAATCGAAAAAAACTGAAAAAGTACATCAGTAAAGTAATAGTACTCTTTGGCCGATTTTGATTAAAAGCTTATTTTTCCGGTCCCGGGAGGTGTTTAACTTAAATATAAAATTTCAACCTCCTAGCTCAATTCCTTCATGCTTAAAATTGAACACACACACACACACACACACACAGACACACAGACACACACACAGACAGACAGACCATGTCGCGAAAACCACTTTTTTTTGGATACAGAGGGGACCTCAAAACGTAAAGATCCATCAAAATCTCGACATCGAATTTTTGACATGAATCCAATACTTTCTCTCTATATATATATTACATATATACATAGGTAAGAGAAAGTAAAAAACAATGCTTTAATTAGACAACTCAGTCAGAGTGATTTGGACTAATTGTTTTTCATTCTGGCTTTAGTTCAAAAAGATTTAGATTCAATTTCCCTACTCTCGCTTGGGACGGGATGTGAACCCGAGACCCTAGGCACGAGAAACTAATGTCTTCTCACTGAGCCACGGGTCACGGGCATTAATCTATTTGAGGGGCGGATTAATGTAATTTTGTCGGGGGGGGGGCGGTTTTTTTTAAGGACTTTTTTGGCATCTATGACCATTTAGATTCCTTCCCTATTTATTTAAATTGATTGGTTGTAAATTCAATTGAAATTAAAGAGCTGAAAAAAAGTCTTTCGACTTTTTGAGACATTTCAAGATTTTCTTAGATATCTTCGCTGATCTCACAAAAATAATCGTTTTTTTGAGATTTTCCAAAAAGACTTTTGCGACTTTTTTGCTTCTCATTTAAAAAAAAAAAGCGATTTATATGACCGACTTTTCTTTACTTTCTCTTACCTCTATATGGGTGATTCTTTTACAAACCGAACACTTTCTGACCGACATGTTTTTTGATTTGGCTGATATTTTTTTTACGGGTTCTATAACGAAAAAAAAGATAGCCATCCGCGAGGATTTTCTTTTTCTTTAATATTTTTGGAAATATCGAGGGTCGAATATGTGAAAGTTTGATGATTTTCTGCTTAGACGCTCACTTTTAAAAATTCATAACTCTGGTTCTATTTGAGCTAGAAAAAAACTTTTTTTACCATTTTAAAGCTAAAAGAGTGAACTTTAAAGAAAAAAAATTGTTCCACCAAAATTTATTAAAGATTTCACATTGTTATCAACAATTGAAATCTTAAAATCGATTTTTAACAATGGGGCCCCAACTGTATTGTATTTTTATTATAATCATCGCATTCTACGTCGAATTTTATACCGATAACGGTTTTTTAATCGATGGAGAATCAATTAGTACTATTGAAAAAAAATCCCGCCAAGTGCTCTCATGCGGTAAAATGACGTCATATCAAAAATAAGAAAAAAAAAAGTCCGGGGGCATTGAACCACTCTTTCCAAAACTATATATAGAATTAATGTAGCTTTTATGGTCAAGCAGCTATCCGTTGCACAAGTAGGGCTATTTTTCGATATTTTTTGCCTAAAAAATGAGGTTTTTCGAGAAAAAAACTGATTTTGGAGTTAATTACTCGGGATTTTTTTACTTATTCTATTAGAGGTTTTCTTTCTGCACCAAAGGACATCCCATTTAGTCTGATCTGATTAGCGGTTCGGAATCTACAGGGGTTTAAACTTTCAAATTAGAATTTACCGCAGCGCGGTAAAATAAAATGATAGGAAAAAAATAAATGGTGAAATCTTTAGCTGAAAACTCCTTCTTTCTAACCGTATATTCCCCATAATTATACCTCTTAAGACAGAGGAGTTATTCAAGCCGATAAACTTTTTTCGTGCAAAGATTTTTTTTCTTGCCCTAGAGCAAGCACGAAAAAGTTTATCGGCTGAACTCCTCTGTCTTAAGAGGTATAATTATGGGGAATACGGTTAGAAAGAAGAGTTTTCAGAAAGATTTCACCATTTATTTTTTTCCTATCATTTTATTTTTACCGCGCTGCGGTAAATTCTAATTTGAAAGTTTAAACCCCTGTAGATTCCGAACCGCTAATCAGATCAGACTAAATGGGATGTCATTTGGTGCAGAAAGAGAAACCTCTAATAGAATAAGTAAAAAATCCCGAGTAATTAACTCCAAAATTAGTTTTTTCTCGAAAAACCTCATTTTTTAGGCAAAAAAATATCGAAAAATAGGCCTACTTGTGCAACGGATAGCTGCTTGACCATAAAAGCTACATTAATTCTATATATAGTTTTGGAAAAGAGTGGTTCAATGCCCCCGGACTTTTTTTTTTCTTATTTTTGATATGACGTCATTTTACCGCATGAGAGCACTTGGAGGTATTTTTTTTCAATAGTACTAATTGATTCTCCATCGATTAAAAACTGTTATCGGTATAAAATATGACGTAGAATGCGATGGTTATAATAAAAAAGTGATACATTTGGGGCCCCATTGTTAAAAATCGATTTAAAGATTTCAATTGTTGATAACAATGTGAAATCTTTAATAAATTTTGGTGGAACAATTTTTTTTCTTAAAGTTCACTCTTTTAGCTTTAAAATGGTAAAAAAAGTTTTTTTCTAGCTCAAATAGAACCAGAGTTATGAATTTTTAAAAGTGTGAGCGTCTAAGCAGAAAATCATCAAACTTTCACATTTTCGACCCTCGATATTTCCAAAAATATTAAAGAAAAAAGAAAATCCTCGCGGATGGCTATCTTTTTTCGTTTTAGAACCCGTAAAAAAAATATCAGCCAAATCAAAAACATGTCGGTCAGAAAGTGTTCGGTTTGTAAAAGAATCACCCATATATATGTTAATATATATAGAGAGAGAAAGTATTGGTTTTATGTCTAAAATTCGATGTCGAGATTTTGATGGATATACACGTTTTGAGGTCCCCTGAATCCAAAAAAAGTGGTTTTCGCGACATGGTCTGTCTGTCTGTCTGTCTGTCTGTGAACAAAATATCTCAAGAACGGAAAGAGCTAGGAGGTTGAAATTTTATATCTAAGTTAGGCACCCCCATGGGACGTGACACGAAGCTTTTGAACAAAATCGGCCCAAGAGTACTAGTACTTTACTGATGCACTTTTTCAGTTTTTTTTCGATTTTCTCAAAATTTGCTCGAATGATTTTTTTTTAAATTCAAAAATCAATTATTTTTTGGATTCTCTATAAAATGTATATTCTCATTTTGTCAATGAAATCTTCTGAAGACCACTTTACTCTTGTACTCCATAGAAAAGATAGGAGAAATGGTTGCCATGGTAACAAAATATAAATATTTTCCCATACTTATAAATTTTACATCTTGAATTCAATTGTACCCTATGGTCGGAAACTAAATACATGTCGACACAAAAAATCTGGTGTGACAAGCACAGAACACAACTTTCGATTACCGAAGGTAAGAGAAAGTTGTGTGCTGTGCGCCAGTCACACCAGATTTTTAAATTTGCAATTATAATATGCTTTTTTATAATTTTGCATTTTTGGCTATAGGTCGCACTGAACGCGTGGAGCAAATAAAGACAGCCTTTGGATGCCGAATGCCGAAAAGGAGACTCCCCTTTTCGGCATTTGGCATCCAAAGGCTCTCTTTTTTGCTGCACCTTTACTTGCTTAACATCAACAACAACTTCTCTTGAGCTTATATTTAATAATTTCGGGATATAGGCCTCCTCATGCAAATCTCTTAAAAACACCCTGTCCCGAATTATTCACTTGTGTACTGGTAGAGACTGGTATCTCTTGCGGTCTCACATTATGTTTTATCAATTAAATATTATAAAGAAAGAAGAGTATTTTACCAAAAGGCATATCTTGGTCATCATATACATTGTAAATACATGATTGATAATATTTTTGAAATTCCTTCAGAAAATTACAAACGTTATTTGAACTATAAACATTGCCTCCTTGTACAAATTCTAATATTATTGTAAGAACTAAATAAACGCGCATTCTGTCAAAGTTACTAAGTAGCCAGCTAGCCGGAAAATGGAGACTAAAGAAAGAAAGAGAAATTTTTATTTTATCTATTTGAGAAGGCAAATAAATATAAATAGTAGGTATTTGATAAACATTAGATCACATAGCATTACCAGCAAATATATTTGTTGATACGTTACACAAACATATTAATGAGACAAATTGATGGGAGAGGAGAAAATAAAAAAATTGACGTTAATCAATATTTGAATAACATAATTTATACCGGGTATGTATTTTCAAAAAAATAACTCAATCGACCGCGAATATATAAAACAAATCATATCGATTGGAAACACCAATTGAGCTCTGCCTAAGCAGAGGGGTTGCAACCTACCCTCCCTACACAAAATAATAATAAAGATAGGGAGAGAGAAATTTGACGGTTTCCGAGTCCAAAAAAGTGGGCTGTTTGTGATGGAAATATTTCAAGAACAAAAAGAGCTAGGAGGTTGAAATTTTATATTTAAATTAGGCACCTCCATGGGACGTGACAGGAAGCTTTTGAACAAAATCGGCCAAAGAGTACTAGTACTTTACTGATGCACTTTTTCAGTTATTTTCGATTTTCTCTAAATTCCCTCCAACGATTTTTTTTTTTTTAATTCAAAAATCAATTATTTTTTAGATTCTCAATAAAATGTATATTCTCATTTTGTGATTGAAATCTTCTGAAGACCACGTTACTCTTGTACTCCATAGAAAAGATAGGAGAAATGGTTGCCATGGTAACAAAATATAAATATTTTCCCATACTTATAAATTTTACACCTTGAAAATCAAATGTACCGTACTGTCGGAAACTAAACACATGTCGACACAAAAAATCTGGTGTGACAAGCACAGAACACAACTTTCGATTACCGAAGGTAAGAGAAAGTTGTGTGCTGTGCGCCAGTCACACCAGATTTTTTTCAGTAAAGTACGAGACTGAAAAAAAAATTTTTAGTATGATGACTTAAAATTTTCGAATAAAATATCATTTTTCAACTTCTAAAGTTTCACGAGAAAGCTGAAAAAATTTCATAAAAAAGTTACGTAAAAAATCAAAACCAAATCTCAAGAAAAATTTTTAAACTAAATATATGTCGACACGAAAAATCTGGTATGAGAAGCACAGTTGTGTGCTGTGCGCCAGTCACACCAGATTTTTCTCATATTCCGATTTTTTTTTCTATAATCGAACACCCCTAGTCATAACATCAAAAAATGCATAAAGGATATATAGACATTGATCTATCCGCCTATTATTGCATTATCTTTCCAATGATTTCATCAAAAGAAAGAAAATTTGATCCTTTGGATGAGGATTGAGCTCTCAAATGATCAAAGAGTTGCTGCATTCATTTCATACATGGTCTTTTATATTATAGATCACTATTTAAATCCTTTGAAATTCAGCCAACCCTTGAGAGAGAGAGGAAATAATTGTTTGGCCCTTGTCCATTCGACAATGCCATCGGTTTTCTCTCCTTTCTCATTAAAGGTAGAATACAAACTCTATTGAAGGATATGGGCAGAAGCAGCAACACAAAATTAAAAAAAAAAAAAAAAAAAAAAATGAAAAGTTATCAAGCTGTCATAATAGAGGTAGCCTAGAGCGCATTTACCGATACATAAATGCTTTATTCTCTGTTCAGTTGATACGTTGTGTATAGGGTTGCCCAAAATAATCCATTAATCGATTATTCACCGGCTATTAAAAAAAAAAAAAATAATCGATTATAAAACAAAAAAAAAATAATAATCGATTTTTCGATTATTTGAAGGAAAATACGTTTGAAGAGATCGGATTAGACTTGTATCAAAAAAAAGGACAAAAGATTTTAACGGAAGGGGAAAAAAATTTCCCGTAGAATAAAAAAAATTTCGTTTTGCTAAAAAAAAAAGGTAAAAAGCTTAATCTATTATTTATTTTTCATAATCGATAATCGATTTTTTTTTTTCATAATCGAACACCCCTAGTTGTGTCAGAGGGATGGGTAACTTTCACGAGGTGGTTTCCTGTTTCCTTTTTAGGAGGAGGAATCTCAAATAATTTTTTGCCATGAGGTGGATTTGAACTCGACTTGTCTTCTATTCAGAATTATATGCTTTGCTTCAAACCCCCCCCCCCACATATTTAATTTCAAGTTGTTAAACACACTTTAGTCACACCAGTTTAAAGTTTAAAGCTACAAAAACATCCAATCCATAAAAACAATAAAAATTTAATATTCCTTCTCAAGTTATGCTTTCAATATAAAATATTATTGCAATATTAATATTAAAAAAAGAATTAGTGTTTAACTGGATCTTTTACTTTATGCTAAGGAATTTTTTTATTGTATTTAATCACAAGCAAGAAATATTATTTTAATAATAATAAAAATGTGATAAAGGCAAAAACAAACAACAAGGTGCATGCATCATCTTGGCATCCCTGCGTTAATGGTTTAATTTAAAATTTAAAACTCTAAAGATGGAGATTATTATTAATAAAATCAATAAATAAAAATCTGGTGTGACTGACCCACAGCACACAACTTTCTCTTACCTTCGGTAATCGAAAGTTGTGTACTGTGCTTGTCACACCAGATTTTTTGTGTCGACATGTATTTAGTTTCCGACAGTAGGGTACAATTGAATTCAAGATGTAAAATTTATAAGTATGGGAAAATATTTATATTTTGATACCATGGCAACCATTTCTCCTATCTTTTCTATGGAGTACAAGAGTAAAGTGGTCTTCAGAAGATTTCAATCACAAAATGAGAATATACATTTTATAGAGAATCTAAAAAATAATTGATTTTTGAATTTAAAAAAAAATCGTTGGAGCAAATTTTGAGAAAATCGAAAAAAACTGAAAAAAGTGAATCAGTAAAGTGCTAGTACTTTTTGGTCGATTTTGTTCAAAAGCTTCGTGTCACGTCCCATGGGGGGGTGCCTAATTTAAATATAAAATTTCAACTTCCTAGCTCTTTTCGTTCTTGAGATATTTTGTTCACAGACACACACACAGACAGACACACACACACACACACACACAGACAGACCATGTCGCGAAAACCACTTTTTTGGATTCAGGGGACCTCAAAACGTGAAGATCCATCAAAATCTCGACATCGAATTTTTGACATGAATCCAATACTTTCTCTCTATATATATATATTACATATATACATAGGCAAGAGAAAGTAAAAACACTGAAAGCTTACGAATGAAGGAAAAAAACTCCCCTAACTTCTCTCTTCTTCCCCCTCAGTATGAATTAACGAGCTTTCTAAGCTTGAAATACGAATTATAAGACGATACAAGTGACCTCGAGCATTTAAATAATTACCAAGGGGATTGAGATACATTGTTGACCAATTACACTGTGCTACAAAATGAAACTTTTTTTTCTGGCCCCGAGAAAATTCCTTCAGATTCTTAAGTAAAATGACCTCCTGAATCCAAATATGACCTTCGTTTTCCCCCAGCTCGTACCGTTTTCGGGGGGTAGCCCCCTACTTATTTCCACCCCTTTTCGATTATTATAGGGCCACGAAAAAAATTTGGAGGAATGAAAAGGAATATTTTAGCCTTAACATTTCTTCAAAAAGTCTAGAGAAGTGAAAAGTTGAAAAACAATAACATTTGGATCCAAGGGGGGATGTGGGGGAGGATGTTGTCCCTTAAAATGCACAAAAATCATTAAAAATGATCAATTTTTTTCTGATTTTTCCCAATTTTTTCACTGATTTTCTACATATTCCAGCTGACAGACCCACCTCACCCTTCCTTAAACATCCCTCAACTAAAACAAAATATATAGGACAAAGCGGGTGGGGTGTGGGCAATTCCGAAGCCCTTGCAAGAAGATGGAAGATTCACAGCTCAGTTGGTCAAATTGGCAAATATGCGGCTAACTTTCGTTTTTTGGGCCGATCTTTACAAATTTAAACTTAAATATACGGATTCTTCTGTCCTTCAATATTTCCATATTTTATCTAAAGGGGTAGAAATTATTTCTTGCCAATAATTGAAAAAAATTCTTCTTGGAAGGGCTTCGGAATCGCTCACACCCCACCCGCTTTATCCGAAATATTTTGTTTTAGTTGAGGAATGTTTAAGGAAGGGTGAGGTGGGTCTGTCAGCTGGAATATGTAGAAAATCAGTGAAAAAATTGGGAAAAATCAGAAAAAATCTGGTGTGACTGGCGCACAGCACACAACTTTCTCTACCTTCGGTAATCGAAAGTTGTGTACTGTGCCTGTCACACCAGATTTTTTGTGTCGACATATATTTAGTTTCCGACAGTACGGAACATTTGAATTCAGATGTAAAATTTATAAGTATGGGAAAATATTTATATTTTGTTACCATGGCAACCATTTCTCCTATCCTTCCCTATGAAATACAAGAGTAAAGTGGTCTTCAGAAGATTTCAATCGCAAAATGAGAATATACATTTTAAAGAGCATCTAAAAAATAATTATTTTTGAATTTTAAAAAAAATCGTTGGAGCAAATTTTGAGAAAATCGAAAAAAACTCAAAATTACATCAGTAAAGTACTAGTAATCTTTGGCCGATTTTGATTAAAAGCTTATTTTTCCGGTCCCGGGGGGTGTTTAACTTAAATATAGAATTTCAACCTCGTAGCTCAATTCCTTCATGCTTAAAATTGAACACACACACACCCACCCACCCACCCACCCACCCACACACACACACACACACACACGACAGACCATGTCGCGAAAACCACTTTTTTGGATTCAGGGGACCTCAAAACGTGAAGATCCTTCAAAATCTCGACATCGAAACTTTTGACATGAATCCAATACTTTCTCTCTATATATATATTACATATATACATAGGTAAGAGAAAGTAAAAATTGATCATTTTTAATGATATTTGTGCATTTTAAGGGACAAAATCCACCCCCATATCCCCCCCTTGGATCCAAATGTTAATGTTTTTCAACTTTTCACTTCTCTAGGACCTTCTGAAGAAATGTTAAGGCTAAAATATTCCTTTTCATTCCTCCAAATTTTTTTCGTGGCCCTATAATTAACGAAAAGGGGTGGAAATAAGTAGGGGGCTACCCCCCGAAAACGGTACGTGCTGGAGGAAAACGAAGGTCATATTTGGATTCAGGAGGTCATTTTACTTAAGAATCTGAAGGAATTTTCTCGGGGCTTTTTTTTCTTGTTGCACAGTGTTATCGGGATTTTTTTTGGAGACCGGCAGGTTAGTACGATTTCGACGGAAATACGTTCCTGGAGGATAGGTCCTTTACTGAGGAGCCTGTGGAAGAGAATTTCGGAGAGAATCAACTGTTTGGATGGATTTAACGTCCAATATTATCAAAACCTTATTGGGGTCGAGACGATGTGGAGAGGATGAGGCAAGAAAAATTGTAAAATGAATATAGCGCATTTCAAGAGGCAAAAGCCACAAACCAAATAAACTCATGTTTATTTGTATTTGTAAAAAATATATTCCCATGAAAATCAATGAATTCCAAACAAGGCAATACTTATTACTTTTCAATTGGGCCCCTTAAATGGGTAAACATTTGTTAAATAGGCCAAGGAATGAAAAAAAAAAACCACACCAGATTTTTTGGGTGGACATATATTTAGTTCCACCACTATACATGTATCAGAATTCAAGATGTAAAATATATAAAATCTGGTTTGACTGGTCGCACAGCACACAACTTTCTCTTACCTTCGCTAATCGAAAGTTGTGTTCTGTGCTTGTCACACCAGAATTTTTGTGTCGACATGTATTTAGTTTCCGACAGTACGGATCATTCGATTTTCAAAATGTAAAATTTTTAAGTATGGGAAAATATTTTGTTACCATGGCAACCATTTCTCCTATCTTTTCTATGGGCTACAAGAGTAAAGTGGTCTTCAGAAGATTTCAATGACAAAATGAGAATTTACATTTTAAAGAGAATCTAAAAAATAATTGATTTTTGAATTTAAAAAAAAAACGTTGGAGCGAATTTAGAGAAAATCTAAAAAAACTGAAAAAGTGCATCAGTAAAGTACTAGTATTCTTTGGTCGATTTTGTTCAAAAGCTTCGTGTCACGTCCCATGGGGGGTGCCTAACTTAAATATAAAATTTCAACCTCCTAGCTCTTTTCGTTCTTGAGATATTTTGTTCACATACACACGGACAGTCACACAGACCATGTCGCGAAAACCACTTTTTAGATTCAGGGGACCTCAAAACGTGTAAATCCGTCAAAATCTCGACATCGAATTTTTGACATGAAACCAATACTTTCTCTACTGTATATATTAACATATAGATCTATATATAGAGGTACGAGAAAGTAAAAAGATTGATACGTTTTATGACTTCATCTTCTTATCCTACCAACAAGACCTAGGCTTTGGAAGAAACCTAACCAAATCATAAATAATTAGTAAACTGAAAATCTTAAGAGGTGATTAGTTTATTGATTAAAACTCCCACCAGGCTCATAGAGCACGGGAGTACGCCCATTTACGAGGTTGACATTACGTAAAATAGATATTTTAGGAAAAATTGCCTCCATTTCATTAAAAATTGTATTATTGTATTTAAATGCCCTGAATAAAATCTCTAGAGATAAATTTAATTTACGAATTAGCTTATAAAAGAACAATTTTAGAAAAAATGTTTTACTTTCTAGAGAAGATGTAGACAACGCGTCGGAAGCATCTTAAGGAATGTCCATCAAATCGACAAATGAGTTCTTGACTGATTTACTTTCATTTAAAACGTTTATTTTAAATATTATAAACTATATGAAAGTTCCAACTTAGTATTAAATAGAAAAGTATGTTGTTAAAATAATCAACTCCCCCCTCAAAAGACATATTCTGGTTACGCCACTGCCTCCATGAATTTTAATAATAATA
>JAKCPI010020121.1:0-18998 GCA_023213315.1 Euborellia annulipes | reverse complement strand
CTCTATAGAAGGAAGAGCCGGAAAAAATTGAGGGGTACCGTCCGAACAATCATAAGTTGCTAACTTCACAAAACTTTCCTAATACCTCAGTTACTGTTTATTATATCGATGATTTTCTATCTGTCGAATAAATTTGCTAGTTAACTAGAAGTGAAGCAACCGGTCTTGAGAGATTAAAAAAAACAGCTTTATGTGTCTAATCCATATTTAATTAAATATATTATAAATATTCAGTTAGGATAGTGAGAGAAAGAGAATAATAAAGATCAAACTTTCTCAGTTTGATTAATTTATTTGAATGAATTGTAGATGATGTTGTAGTTAATCTTTAGTGTTTACTTTTCTCTCTCTTCTTTGACTGTCTGTCCCGAAATTATTGATTGATTTTTGTCTGGTTTTCCCTTTCCACTCAACTTTGTATACTGCTCAAGAAATTAACGCGCAATTAAATTATCATTTAATTTAATTTAATTAATACGGTTTATCGATGACTCTGGGTGAAACTGAAACATGAAATCATTTATTTCACAATAATCGTTTACTAGCCTCGGCGCCCGCCTTCCGGCCCCGCTTGGCCTGGCTCGGGCCCACCCCCGCGGACCCTCGCCTTTTTTTTTAACATTCACACATTTACACTCGCTCACACTTCCATTCGTAAGTAAGGCCATAATAACTCGAAATGTTATAGGAATTTCGGGATGAAATACTACAAATTTCGGCTAAGTGCCCCCACAGATGTGGCCGTAAAACGTGAATCCCAGGTTTGTTCACCTACCCGGTTTTGTCAGGCTTTCCCCTCTATGATGAACAGCGGCGTAGCTAGCCTTTGAGGGCGGAGGGGCGAAGCTCAACTAGGGCGCTGTTTTTTAAGTTAGCAATATAATTTTAAAGGAATCGTAATTTTTGGACAATCTATCGAAAGAATATAATAAAATCACCGTCCATAAAATTATATTTTAGATGCCCTAGAGCGCCTATGTCGGTATCGAGGGGCGCCAAAGGGGCTTAAGGCGACGCCCCCCATAGCCCCCCACCTAGTTACGCTACTAATGATGATGTCAGAGTAGAATAACTTTGAGGCTTTGCAGAATATGTTCTCTATATCTAGTTGTTTATTTATTTTCGGTTTTCTCAAAATTGGCTCGAACGATTTTGATTGAAATTAATAAATCAACTATATTTCCGAGATTTTCTTTAAAAAGATATCAGTAAAATTTTTCGTGAAAATTTTCTTTGAAGTACACTTTACTGATTTTTCCAATTCATTTTCCCTCTTCCCTATAGAGACAATGTTAAATTCCCATATGGGGATATGCATGTTCTCCAATGAGATTTGAATTTTGTAAAATTTCAAATTATATTTTTGGGTGAATTGTAGGCCTGTTAAAATTCGATTGTGGTTATAGATAAAAATCCTGAGTCTAAAAATGCTCATCAAGAACACATGGTGAATACCAAATATTAAATAACTCATAGTTATATTATGAATTACTATTTTTTTTTTTTTTTTATTTTTTTTGACTTAGTAAATCTAATATTTTGGCCATTTCAAGAAAAATTAGGAATAATAATTAAATAAAGCAAAATCCTTAGAAACGATTATTTTTCTGAGCTCTATAAAAAAGGTTGTTTTTCAACTACTTTCATTAATACAATATACATATTGTAATAATCACTCTTTGATCATTCAAATGAAATTTTACAAATTTGGAATTGATAGATTCAAATCACTATCGAATCAATTAGTTGCCTGGAACTCATTACTAACGTGTTAGGGACATGTAGCATTGTTTGCGATGTCCCCCAGTCAAATATTGGTTAGTCAGTAATGAGTTTATTTAGAGTAGCTCCGGGTGCACTAGACCGAACTGTTGAGGAAAAAGCTACGTAGTAGATGCAAGGTATTAATTCCACCCCACAACTACTGAATAAAAGAAGGGGGGGCAGCAGTCAAATAATAATATAGAGAAAAAGTATTGGTTTCATGTCAAAAATTCGCTATCGAGATTTTAAGGGGGAACGGGACCGAAGGTGTTACGCATGTTTTTTCCCGATGAGATGGCGTAGTGTGTCATAAAAAGTATGCCCAAAAAATCAAGTAATTAAAAAATTTGCCAAGAGATGTCAGAATGGTAGCTAATAATATTTAATGCATTTGGTTGATTTTCATTGATCTTTTAACAATAAATACTTTATAAATGTTATTATATATGGACCCTGTTATGCAATGGTGTGTCAAAGACCAAACATCGAGTTTTGAGAAAATCAACAATAAAGTTTTTTTGTTTACATTGGAATATATATAATTCTTTCTCTTACCTATGTATATATGTAATATATATAGAGAGAAGTATTGGTTCATGTCAAAAATTCGATGTCGAGATTTTTGATGGATCTTCACGTTTGGTCCCCTGAATCCAAAAAAGTGGTTTCGCGACATGGTCTGTCTGTGTGTGTGTGTGTGTGTGCTGTGTGTGTGTGTGTGTGTGTGTGTGTGTTCAATTTTAAGCATGAAGGAATTGAGCTAGGAGGATGAAATTTTATATTTAAGTTAAATACCTCCCGGGACCGGAAAAATAAGCTATTAAAATCGGCCAAAGAGTACTAGTACTTTACTGATGCCCCTTTTCAGTTTTTTCGTTTTCTCATTCGCTCTAACGATTTTGATTAAATTCAAAAATCAATTATTTTTTAGATCTCTTTCAAATGTATATTCTCGTTTTGCCCTCAAAATTGTTTGAAGCACACTTTACTCTTGTACTCCATAGAAGATAGGAGAAATGGTTGCCATGGTAACAAAATATAAATATTTTCCCATGTTTATAATTTTGACATCTTATTTCTAATATATTGACGGAAACTAAATATATTTCGACACAAAAATCTGGTGCGACAGCACAGAACACAACTTTCGATTACCGAAGGTAAGAGAAAGTTGTGTGCTGTCGCCAGTCACCCAGATTTTTTCTTGTCAATTGTGCAATAATATTAAATATAAATTTTTTAAGGACATATTTTATAAAAAATACTATTATTTAAAGCATTTGAAACAATATTCCGTGCTTAACTCAATTTTGAATTTTTTGGTCTTTGACACACCATTGCATAACAGGGTCCATATTATGTATCTTTTATAAAAGCATAAAAATATATAAATATAGGCCAGATATAGGCTAATACTATATCGGCTGTTAGACTAGCCTGCCATCTATTGCAAGAATGCTGAACTAATTTGACAGTTGATTTTTAAATAAATCATCTAAACTTATTTTAAAAATTTTTTAATTAATATGTGATTAATAATAACAATAAATTCATTTTTAAATTTAAAAAAAAAAATTAAAGATTATTGGGACAGATTGTTTTTTTGTATTTGCTTGATAACAAAAAAATTAATTACGATAATTTTTTAATAAGTCATTAAACAAATAGCTATGCATTATAGCTCGATGTCCCAATAATCTCTTATGAATTTAATTTATTTAAAAAAAAACCGCATTGAAAAATTCCTTATAATAGTCTAGTTTTTTTTTTTAAAGTACGTTTAGACGTCGCTCCTGAATCCCCTTAATAGATATACCACAAAAATGTGGGCCCCGCAACTATGAACATAATATCTCAAGAACTAAAAGAGCTAGGAGATTAAATTTTTATTTTAAGTTATTTATAAATTGAATTTGAATATATCGGCGAAAATTAAATATATCTTGACACAAAAAATCTGGTGTGACAAGCACAGAACATAATAAGAAAGTAAGAGAAAGTTGTGTGCTGTGTGACCACTCACACCAGATTAGATTTGCAAAATAATTATTTGAAAACCTACGTATTTAGGACTTGAAAAAAAAAATCCATACATACATACATGTCATTAAAATATCTCTTTCTAGGATGTTTCCCATTGAAAAGTCAGTCAGTCAGTCAGTCAGTGGTGACCTTCCTTTTTAAGCAATATGAAAAAAAAAAATGAGTGTGAGCTCAGAGAGTTTAATTATTATAATTATTGCAGCGAAAATTATTTAATCGCGTATTGTCTTTTTCTTTTCTATATTTAAATACATGTACATTAACACTTTTCACTTTATGATATCCTCACTTATTTTTTTAAATAGTTTTTGGATGGAGAGAATCTATAATATAAATACGTGTCTAATTTCTATAATAAATAATTCATTGGCAATTCGCCTCAGGGCTGGTCATCTAGAACAGTGCTTCTTAAACTTTTTCAAGTCGCCGCTCCCTTGGGACCCATTATTAATAAGAGGGAGTCCCTCCCTAGCATAGAAGAGGTTGGATAAAAGGAACCGGGTGCAACCAGAAATAAGGATTAGTTCACCAGCTAGAGACGAAAGCAGGAGGAGGAGTTAGAGATAGGAAATAATGTAACTTCACGGGATGCCGGTAGATGGCTACGGCAAAAGGCCGGTTGAGTTTAAGGTGTGTGTCTTCGTGCACGAAAGCATCTCGGGCAAAAAACGGGGATCACGATAGGAATTTCAAATAATAATATTAAGAGAAATGAAGAGGAATACAGCTAGGTAGGAAACCTCTATTATCAAATCAAACTCCTTTATTCTACCTCGACTTAACTAAATGCAAATATATTTGAACATATGATGTGACTTGTTGGACACTCTAGCTCAGAGGTTCCCAACTCAATTTAAGCCACGAACACTTCAATATTACCCAAAAACCACTTAAAAAATTCTTAAAGTATTCGGAAAGTATTTTTTAGGGGTTTCGTGGCCAGGGGCCTTTTTTGAAAAAATTATCACCACATTGTTGCTCATAGATTCCAAATCCGTCGAGTTTATTAAAAAATTGCTCTCTACTTCAAAAGGTTTTTCATCAATATCTCCGCAAGCAAATGAGCTATCGCAACGATTATGGACTCAAACAAAGGAATTTGGTTTAGATACACCATACTCCTCTATAAAATGATCATAGGATAAGAGAAAAAATGGGCAAGGAAGGCGGGCTTTGCGACTAGTTTAATAATAATAATTTTTATAAATTTCCAAACATTTCTTTTTAATAATGACACCCGCCTTGCGGACCACTTGGAATTCCTTCGCGGACCATCAGGGGTCCACGGACCACCAGTTGGGAACCACTGCTCTAGCTCATATACAGACGAACTAACAACTCTATTTTTTTCGAATTTTGAGAAAATCGAAAAAAAGTGAAATAGTACATCAGTAAAGTCGCCGATTTTGCCCAAAAGCTTATTTTCCCGCCTCAGGAGGGTGCCTAGCTTAAATATAAAATTTCAACCTCGTAGCTCTTTTCGTTCTTCCTTTAAATTGAGCACACACAGTCAGATCTCGGTGCGGGAGCCCCTATGTATGTATTTTCATCAAAATCCTCATGTCGAATTTTTTACATGAATCCAATACTTTCTCTCTATACATATATATACAAATATAGGTAAGAGAAAGTAATAGACTAAAGATTCTTTCAACCTGGATTTTCTCTGATTAAGAAAAATGCAATTTTAATGTCAATTTTTCTGAATTCTGAAATAGGTAAATAAAAGAATAGCAGCTAAAATTATTTCATATATTGACCCACTAGGCTGACGTTTCGGTCTTGGCCAAGACCATCCTCAGAGCTTGCGGGTTGTCAATATAGGCATACAAATAATAACACAATCATATATTCCATGAACATTCGGTTACAGATATTTAAAAATTAATATGTAAAATGATTGAATTATAATTTAAAAAAATATTATACAAAAATTAATAATATAAGCCAATTTTCATTCTGCATCTCTGAGACAGGCCTGTACTCAACTAATTGGCTTATATTATTAATTTTTGTATAATACTTTTAAATTATAATTCAATCATTTTCATATATTAATTTTTAAATATCTGTAACCGAATGTTCATGGAATATATGATTGTGTTATTATTTGTATGCCTATATTGACAACCCGCAAGCTCTGAGGATGGTCTTGACCAAGACCGAAAAGTCAGCCTAGTGGGTCAATAAACGAAATAATTTTAGCTGCTATTCTTTTATTTACCTATTAACGATTATCCAGCTATAAAATCTACATTTGTAATAAATTCTGAATTGTTTGATATTTTGATTTAGGTACCACAAGACGCAAGCGTCTAATTTTAAATTAAATAAAGGGTCTGATTGGCCTTGGTTGCCGTGAGAGGATCAAGTCACATAACGAGGCTCTAAGCCCATAGCGAATCGAGTATCTTTGAAGGATTAGCCTGATGGCCTCTTTCATTCTGCATCTCTGAGAGAGTAACAATATTATTCGATATTGCGAGAGTTAAAAAAAAAGAAAAAGAGCCCAAAGAAGAGATTGATAGAATAGAGGGAAAAAAAACGAAAGGTCATGGGAAAAGAAAAGGCCAATGGAGGAGGTTCCTTCACTTGGAACAATCAGCAACTAACTCTCTGATGCAATTGGGGCCTGAGCCGAGTGCTGATTGCCTCAATGGCAGCCAGCACAGACACAAAAACCAATTGGCAACTTCACACAAACAACCATAACTAAAATTTGCCAAGGAAAAAAAAATGCAATGATATTTTTTTTATACTTAAACTCACCCCCCGTCCTCTTTGTTTTTCCTTTTGTTAGCTAACAAGTAAGATCCAAAGCCCGGTATTAAGGTTAACTTTGCGACTACGAGCTGCCCGAGCTGGGACAGGCATTCCTTCTGTTCTTTGTATGTCTGTCTCTTCCTAGTAGATTTTCAACAGTCGTCAGACCGTGCGACGAGCCGGCCTGTTCCGGTTGCAAAAACTCATAATAGGAGAGAATGGGGGAAAAAAGTAGATGCGTCGACCCCGCACCACGGGAATAAGGCGAGGAAAGAAGAAGAAGAAGAAGCCTTGTTTATTTATCTTTTTTGGAAATTTTTAAAAATTTCTTTCATTTTTAATAAGAAAAATTTTATTTTTTATTGCAATAATAACTACACTTATAGCAGGGATTGGGGCTAATTACGAAGTAGATTTAAAAAGATTATTGCCTTATCAACTCTTAGTCAGCTTGGTTTAATAATAAGAATTTTGAGCCTATCAGTCTTATGAAACAATATTATTTTCTTTATTATTTATTTCTTTATTTAGCTTTATTTTATTCAATAATTTTTTAGGTCTATTTTCTTCTAAATCTTAAACAAAGATGTAAAGCTAAACCAATCAAAATCTTTTATTATTTATACGAGGAAAAGCCATATCAGGAGCTCTTAATTATACCTATATAAGTTGCTAACTTCTCCTTATACTTCAGTTAGCTAATTATATGTGAAAAACTCATTTTTTTAATTTGAATATTAAGCGTATTCTTGTTTACTATATCGATGATTTGTTATCTGCAGGATAAGTTTGCTAGTTGACTATAAGAAACCGGCCCAAAGACATATTAGATTAATCATATAAAAAGGATGCAGCCAATAATAAAAAGCATCTATTTTTTCTTGGACCTCCTCCTCCCCTCATAGCCCACCGAACCTTACCAGTGATGATTCGGTCGCGCCAGGAAGGACTGGAGTATGGCAGAACGGCAGTGCTTTGGAAACGTTTCGGCTGTTTTATAAAGCCATCTTGAGCTCTTCAAAAATATATTCATATTATTAATATACAAAATAGATATTGTCTTTAAAATTTCAATACAGTTCAAGTGTATTTAGTCGAATGGGGTTGTCCACATTTTTTCTCTTTTTTTTTTTTATTTTTTTCTACCCCCCCCCCCCCCCAAAACCAAATTTTTTTTTATTTTTTTTTTAAAATTAATATTTTTTTTTTTTTTTTTTTTTTATTTTGGGAGTTCCTCCCCCTTTTTCAAACGCAAAAAATTTTATAATTTCAACTTTGAATTGTTAGTCACGCTTAGAAAAACCCCCTGGGTCCCCCATGTCACAATTAGTAACGTTTTGACCAGACCCCTCCCCCCCTAACGAGTTATGTAATATGTGGACGACTCCAATGTATATTATATTATTAATTATCTATGATTCAGAGCTTCTTATACTCCTCGTAGATAATTAATAATATAAGTTCCGTGTTGACCTAGCCGTTTTTTTTTTTTTTTTTTGATAAAATTGGGAAAAACTAAAAAAATACATCAGTCAAGTAGTAGTACTCGAGGATTTCCAATGACAAGACCTAGCGTAATTTGATTTCTATACCGAAAATACGAAATATTTTAAAATTTGAAAAAAACTATTAGAGCCGTTTTCGAGAACTGATATGCTTACAAATAAACAAATAAACGTACCCTAGTACATTGCTCGTTTAACAGTATTAACCTTTAGTCAAAAAAGTTAAAAATTAATGTCATTCATGTCCAGGTGGTGCTTTTAATATATTAACGCCATGTTTAATGCATCAAAATGGCGTCTTTAACCAAAAAGTAAGGTTATGATTTTGATTTTGACAGCTTAAGGGCCCCATACACGTTCAGGCCGTCCTCAAGGAAAAAGTCTCAAGGATTTCCTCGAGGATTTCCCCAAGGAAAAATTCGGACATACACGCTAGGGTTTTCCTCGAGGAAACGGACTTGAGGATTATCTCAAGACCAACACACTAGTTCTCTTTTGACAGTTCTTGTAATCATTTGTAGAATTTTTTTAGTATGTTTTCATATTCAGATAAAATTATTATAAATAATTAATAATAATAATAATAATTATTATAATAATAAAAATTCTTATATTTTAAATTAAAATTTAATAATAGAAACATTCTAATTTAATTAATCTAATTAATATAGATACCTTTTAAGCCAAAACAAAAAAAAAATATATTTTATAATTTTAATTATTTATAATAATTTTATTTATTTTATTATTTACAGTATATTTATTTTTGTCTTTTTCGGCATTTAATTCCTATTTATTTCAAATGATTTGTAGTCAATTCAAATGAAATAAATATTTCTCGTTTGGGACGGGAATAATCTCTTTTCTCTGAGTCACGGGTCACGGGCCATTTGAAATATTCCAAATACATATTTTAAAATTCCCGCCTGAAGTGGCCATACACGCAGCGATAAACTGACAGAATTCCGGCCTCGAGGAAAATATTATTGAATTTCAATCAGGATTTTTTGGCCTCGAGGCCGCCCTTTCTCGAGCCGCTACCACACACGTTGAGGATTTCCTCGAGGCGCGCCCTATTCCGGCCGGGCCTTGAGGAAAACCGGATGGTGTATGGGGGTCTTAAGAGACAAAAGCAACCCTTCTGTGAGAGCTGTATCAGAAACATTAATATTCAAGAGGAGATTAATATCTTTGTAAATTCTTTATTAATGGAAGAATTGATTGAACGTGAAATGAGGTGAGTATATTAAATGCATAAAACAAAAATATAATTTATTGTTTTGTTTTTTTTAGACAAGAAGTCAGATTATGGCACATGCAGCTGAGAGATCATAGCAAACCATTTGAGCATCCTAACCGAAATTTTTGAAAAAATATTGGAGTTTCTAAAGATATTGCATTGTACCTGATACAAACCTTAGAACTTCATTTAGCGATTTCCAGATAAATAAACAAAGTGAACTGTCAAATAGTTGTTCAACAAATCAAGTAAGTAATGCGCATGCGCGAGGGGTGTAAAAACATGAACAAGCAGAAAAAGTAGCTATCTTCATATGGATCTACACCTCACAAACAGTTTATGTATATAGGAGGACAATCAAATTTTTATATTATTTTCTCTCTTTAATTAAATTAAAAACTTTCACGGTCACGTAACAAACAAATCTCTCTATCTGAGCGCATCACTAATCAAATACAAAAAAAAAAAACTCGAATATTCAAATGAAAACCTCAACAATAGAAGAAAAAATAAATATTTTCTCATATCTTTGACCAAATATTTACAGGATGATGGTTTTATTGGTTAAGATAAAAAAAAAGGTAAAAAATCTTTTTCTTTTCTTTTAAGTGGGTGAAATTAAAACGTTACAGTCAATATTTTTAATGTCAATTTTCTTTTTAAGGATAGAAAAATAACAAAAATAGTTATATAAAGTGGTTTTTGTTTTTGTCAAATAATTTTTGTCTTTTTTTGTTAGGCTAATTTGATATTAAAATTTATAGATCCTGAAGATGATCGCCAATGCGATTGAAACTGTGTAACGCTCTGTTGACCAATAAACTCAATTATAAAACAAAAACATAAATTATTTTATACAATCATCACGAAACGAAATTTCATACGTGAAAAATTAAATTTAATTAAATCTAACCTTATCATAAAGCTAGTTTTATTTTATTCTTTTAAAATTATTAAGATTTCAAAAATTTAATTATCAATAACAATTAGAATGGCCCAAATTTGAATTTTATTATTTGTGTTCTTTTCACCTGTTGCCTTTTTAACAAGTGAGCCTTCACTTTTGGGCATGTAGGTTATGTGCGAACATCTCTAATATTTATTTATGACCTTTGCTTTGGATGCATGGCATATAAAATTTTTTATAAAGTTTAGATAGAAGGATTGAACTTACAGTTTGTATCTTCTTTATTATAATAAATACTTGTATTTAGTATTTGAAAGAAAGAACTTGAGCTTTAAAACAAAATTTAACTGATAAATGTCCGATAATTAATTAAATAAATAAGGTTAATTATTTTTTTTTTCAATAATGTGAATAATTGCGTCTTTTTTTTAAACAATACATCATTAATCAAATCACATTTTATTCAAATTAGGTAATTTGTTTTAAAATACTTGGAAAAAAAATGCATATTTTAACTTTAGTATTTAAAAAGAAAAAAAAAGAAGACAACGTACATCATTTATAAAGAAAAATTTCAAGGTTAAAATTTTTTTTCCTTTTTTACATCATCACATAATTTTATAATTAATAAAATAAATAAAAGTCTAACTGTTATTTATGAAATAAATATTTGCATTTTATTAAAAAAATTTAATATTCCTGTAATATACATGTATATATTCTACATCCCTTACAATTCTCTTTAATTGGTGTTCCAGTCTCTTTGTGTTTAATTGTTGTTTATTATTTATATTAAAGGCTTCACGTTATTTAAGAATTGTACTTTTCCCCCCCTCCTCCCCCCCTTTTTTTCCTCTTCCTCTTTCCTCCCTTTTTTTCTTTTTCTTCTTTTCCACCCCTATTATTGTAATAGAATAGAAGACATTTTAATATGAAACCATCTTAGGAAAGTATTTTAAAAATAATAAAAAAATATCTTTATTATTTATTACGTATTATTAGAAACAAAAAAAAACATGATTTAACGCTTTCTTTTAAAAACAATCATTAGTTATTATTTATTAATAATCATTTTAATGTTGAGTCTCTCAATCAAGAAGAAAATTATTTTCAAATTCATTCTATTAGAACAAATTAACCTCATTTTTATGTTCTCTCTCAGGAGAAATCTTGTCCTTAAAACCCTTGAAACCATGACGTCATTATAATTATTAAATATTATCAGCCAGATGGTAAAAATAATAAAGAATTCCCAATGAATATTGATAGAAGAATGGAATATGCAAATTAAACTCTTCTCACACTCTGCAACCTATATATTAGTTATTTATAAATATTGCTCTAGAAAGAAGGCTATGATATTTAGCGAGTCGCATGCTCTTTGAAGATGCAATTGCGGTTCAAATAAAAATATTATTATTAAAATTCATGGAGGCAGTGGCGTAACCAGAATATGTCTTTTGAGGGGGGGGGGGGGGGGAGTTGATTATTTTAACAACATACTTTTCTATTTAATACTAAGTTGGAACTTTCATATAGTTTATAATATTTAAAATAAACGTTTTAAATGAAAGTAAATCAGTCAAGAACTCATTTGTCGATTTGATGGACATTCCTTAAGATGCTTCGACGCGTTGTCTACATCTTCTCTAGAAAGTAAAACATTTTTTCTAAAATTGTTCTTTTATAAGCTAATTCGTAAATTAAATTTATCTCTAGAGATTTTATTCAGGGCATTTAAATACAATAATACAATTTTTAATGAAATGGAGGCAATTTTTCCTAAAATATCTATTTTACGTAATGTCAACCTCGTAAATGGGCGTACTCCCGTGCTCTATGAGCCTGGTGGGAGTTTTAATCAATAAACTAATCACCTCTTAAGATTTTCAGTTTACTAATTATTTATGATTTGGTTAGGTTTCTTCCAAAGCCTAGGTCTTGTTGGTAGGATAAGAAGATGAAGTCATAAAACGTATCAATCTTTTTACTTTCTCGTACCTCTATATATAGATCTATATGTTAATATATACAGTAGAGAAAGTATTGGTTTCATGTCAAAAATTCGATGTCGAGATTTTGACGGATTTACACGTTTTGAGGTCCCCTGAATCTAAAAAAGTGGTTTTCGCGACATGGTCTGTGTGACTGTCCGTGTGTATGTGAACAAAATATCTCAAGAACGAAAAGAGCTAGGAGGTTGAAATTTTATATTTAAGTTAGGCACCCCCATGGGACGTGACACGAAGCTTTTGAACAAAATCGACCAAAGAATACTAGTACTTTACTGATGCACTTTTTCAGTTTTTTTAGATTTTCTCTAAATTCGCTCCAACGTTTTTTTTTTAAATTCAAAAATCAATTATTTTTTTAGATTCTCTTTAAAATGTAAATTCTCATTTTGTCATTGAAATCTTCTGAAGACCACTTTACTCTTGTAGCCCATAGAAAAGATAGGAGAAATGGTTGCCATGGTAACAAAATATTTTCCCATACTTAAAAATTTTACATTTTGAAAATCGAATGATCCGTACTGTCGGAAACTAAATACATGTCGACACAAAAATTCTGGTGTGACAAGCACAGAACACAACTTTCGATTAGCGAAGGTAAGAGAAAGTTGTGTGCTGTGCGACCAGTCAAACCAGATTTTATATATTTTTACATCTTGAATTCTGATACATGTATAGTGGTGGAACTAAATATATGTCCACCCAAAAAATCTGGTGTGGTTTTTTTTTTCATTCCTTGGCCTATTTAACAAATGTTTACCCATTTAAGGGGCCCAATTGAAAAGTAATAAGTATTGCCTTGTTTGGAATTCATTGATTTTCATGGGAATATATTTTTTACAAATACAAATAAACATGAGTTTATTTGGTTTGTGGCTTTTGCCTCTTGAAATGCGCTATATTCATTTTACAATTTTTCTTGCCTCATCCTCTCCACATCGTCTCGACCCCAATAAGGTTTTGATAATATTGGACGTTAAATCCATCCAAACAGTTGATTCTCTCCGAAATTCTCTTCCACAGGCTCCTCAGTAAAGGACCTATCCTCCAGGAACGTATTTCCGTCGAAATCGTACTAACCTGCCGGTCTCCAAAAAAAATCCCGATAACACTGTGCAACAAGAAAAAAAGCCCCGAGAAAATTCCTTCAGATTCTTAAGTAAAATGACCTCCTGAATCCAAATATGACCTTCGTTTTCCTCCAGCACGTACCGTTTTCGGGGGTAGCCCCTACTTATTTCCACCCCTTTTCGTTAATTATAGGGCCACGAAAAAAATTTGGAGGAATGAAAAGGAATATTTTAGCCTTAACATTTCTTCAGAAGGTCTAGAGAAGTGAAAAGTTGAAAAACATTAACATTTGGATCCAAGGGGGGGGGTATGGGGGTGGATTTTGTCCCTTAAAATGCACAAATATCATTAAAAATGATCAATTTTTACTTTCTCTTACCTATGTATATATGTAATATATATATAGAGAGAAAGTATTGGATTCATGTCAAAAGTTTCGATGTCGAGATTTTGAAGGATCTTCACGTTTTGAGGTCCCCTGAATCCAAAAAAGTGGTTTTCGCGACATGGTCTGTCTGTGTGTGTGTGTGTGTGTGTGGGTGGGTGGGTGGGTGGGTGGGTGTGTGTGTGTTCAATTTTAAGCATGAAGGAATTGAGCTACGAGGTTGAAATTCTATATTTAAGTTAAACACCCCCGGGACCGGAAAAATAAGCTTTTAATCAAAATCGGCCAAAGATTACTAGTACTTTACTGATGTAATTTTTGAGTTTTTTTCGATTTTCTCAAAAATTTGCTCCAACGATTTTTTTTAAAATTCAAAAATAATTATTTTTTAGATGCTCTTTAAAATGTATATTCTCATTTTGCGATTGAAATCTTCTGAAGACCACTTTACTCTTGTATTTCATAGGGAAGGATAGGAGAAATGGTTGCCATGGTAACAAAATATAAATATTTTCCCATACTTATAAATTTTACATCTGAATTCAAATGTTCCGTACTGTCGGAAACTAAATATATGTCGACACAAAAAAATCTGGTGTGACAAGCACAGTACACAACTTTCGATTACCGAAGGTAAGAGAAAGTTGTGTGCTGTGCGCCAGTCACACCAGATTTTTTTCTGATTTTTCCCAATTTTTTCACTGATTTTCTACATATTCCAGCTGACAGACCCACCTCACCCTTCCTTAAACATTCCTCAACTAAAACAAAATATTTCGGATAAAGCGGGTGGGGTGTGAGCGATTCCGAAGCCCTTCCAAGAAGAATTTTTTTCAATTATTGGCAAGAAATAATTTCTACCCCTTTAGATAAAATATGGAAATATTGAAGGACAGAAGAATCCGTATATTTAAGTTTAAATTTGTAAAGATCGGCCCAAAAAAACGAAAGTTAGCCGCATATTTGCCAATTTGACCAACTGAGCTGTGAATCTTCCATCTTCTTGCAAGGGCTTCGGAATTGCCCACACCCCACCCGCTTTGTCCTATATATTTTGTTTTAGTTGAGGGATGTTTAAGGAAGGGTGAGGTGGGTCTGTCAGCTGGAATATGTAGAAAATCAGTGAAAAAATTGGGAAAAATCAGAAAAAAATTGATCATTTTTAATGATTTTTGTGCATTTTAAGGGACAACATCCTCCCCCACATCCCCCCTTGGATCCAAATGTTATTGTTTTTCAACTTTTCACTTCTCTAGACTTTTTGAAGAAATGTTAAGGCTAAAATATTCCTTTTCATTCCTCCAAATTTTTTTCGTGGCCCTATAATAATCGAAAAGGGGTGGAAATAAGTAGGGGGCTACCCCCGAAAACGGTACGAGCTGGGGGAAAACGAAGGTCATATTTGGATTCAGGAGGTCATTTTACTTAAGAATCTGAAGGAATTTTCTCGGGGCCAGAAAAAAAGTTTCATTTTGTAGCACAGTGTAATTGGTCAACAATGTATCTCAATCCCCTTGGTAATTATTTAAATGCTCGAGGTCACTTGTATCGTCTTATAATTCGTATTTCAAGCTTAGAAAGCTCGTTAATTCATACTGAGGGGGAAGAAGAGAGAAGTTAGGGAGTTTTTTTCCTTCATTCGTAAGCTTTCAGTGTTTTTACTTTCTCTTGCCTATGTATATATGTAATATATATATATAGAGAGAAAGTATTGGATTCATGTCAAAAATTCGATGTCGAGATTTTGATGGATCTTCACGTTTTGAGGTCCCCTGAATCCAAAAAAGTGGTTTTCGCGACATGGTCTGTCTGTGTGTGTGTGTGTGTGTGTCTGTCTGTGTGTGTGTCTGTGAACAAAATATCTCAAGAACGAAAAGAGCTAGGAAGTTGAAATTTTATATTTAAATTAGGCACCCCCATGGGACGTGACACGAAGCTTTTGAACAAAATCGACCAAAAAGTACTAGCACTTTACTGATTCACTTTTTCAGTTTTTTTCGATTTTCTCAAAATTTGCTCCAACGATTTTTTTTTAAATTCAAAAATCAATTATTTTTTAGATTCTCTATAAAATGTATATTCTCATTTTGTGATTGAAATCTTCTGAAGACCACTTTACTCTTGTACTCCATAGAAAAGATAGGAGAAATGGTTGCCATGGTATCAAAATATAAATATTTTCCCATACTTATAAATTTTACATCTTGAATTCAATTGTACCCTACTGTCGGAAACTAAATACATGTCGACACAAAAAATCTGGTGTGACAAGCACAGTACACAACTTTCGATTACCGAAGGTAAGAGAAAGTTGTGTGCTGTGGGCCAGTCACACCAGATTTTTATTTATTGATTTTATTAATAATAATCTCCATCTTTAGAGTTTTAAATTTTAAATTAAACCATTAACGCAGGGATGCCAAGATGATGCATGCACCTTGTTGTTTGTTTTTGCCTTTATCACATTTTTATTATTATTAAAATAATATTTCTTGCTTGTGATTAAATACAATAAAAAAATTCCTTAGCATAAAGTAAAAGATCCAGTTAAACACTAATTCTTTTTTAATATTAATATTGCAATAATATTTTATATTGAAAGCATAACTTGAGAAGGAATATTAAATTTTTATTGTTTTTATGGATTGGATGTTTTTGTAGCTTTAAACTTTAAACTGGTGTGACTAAAGTGTGTTTAACAACTTGAAATTAAATATGTGGGGGGGGGGGTTTGAAGCAAAGCATATAATTCTGAATAGAAGACAAGTCGAGTTCAAATCCACCTCATGGCAAAAAATTATTTGAGATTCCTCCTCCTAAAAAAGGAAACAGGAAACCACCTCGTGAAAGTTACCCATCCCTCTGACACAACTAGGGGTGTTCGATTATGAAAAAAAAAAATCGATTATCGATTATGAAAAATAAATAATAGATTAAGCTTTTACCTTTTTTTTTTTAGCAAAACGAAATTTTTTTTTATTCTACGGGAAATTTTTTCCCCTTCCGTTAAAATCTTTTGTCCTTTTTTTTTGATACAAGTCTAATCCGATCTCTTCAAACGTATTTTCCTTCAAATAATCGAAAAATCGATTATTATTTTTTTTGTTTTATAATCGATTATTTTTTTTTTTAATAGCCGGTGAATAATCGATTAATGGATTATTTTGGGCAACCCTATACACAACGTATCAACTGAACAGAGAATAAAGCATTTATGTATCGGTAAATGCGCTCTAGGCTACCTCTATTATGACAGCTTGATAACTTTTCATTTTTTTTTTTTTTTTTTTTTTAATTTTGGGTTGCTGCTTCTGCCCATATCCTTCAATAGAGTTTGTATTCTACCTTTAATGAGAAAGGAGAGAAAACCGATGGCATTGTCGAATGGACAAGGGCCAAACAATTATTTCCTCTCTCTCAAGGGTTGGCTGAATTTCAAAGGATTTAAATAGTGATCTATAATATAAAAGACCATGTATGAAATGAATGCAGCAACTCTTTGATCATTTGAGAGCTCAATCCTCATCCAAAGGATCAAATTTTCTTTCTTTTGATGAAATCATTGGAAAGATAATGCAATAATAGGCGGATAGATCAATGTCTATATATCCTTTATGCATTTTTTGATGTTATGACTAGGGGTGTTCG
The DNA here is from genome assembly GCA_023213315.1 of Euborellia annulipes. Classification (NCBI taxonomy): domain Eukaryota; kingdom Metazoa; phylum Arthropoda; class Insecta; order Dermaptera; family Anisolabididae; genus Euborellia; species Euborellia annulipes. Next base: position 1,660 of record JAKCPI010020121.1, on the reverse strand, counting down.
ATTATAGAAAAAAAAATCGAATATGAGAAAAATCTGGTGTGACTGGCGCACAGCACACAACTGTGCTTCTCACACCAGATTTTTCGTGTCGACATATATTTAGTTTAAAAATTTTTCTTGAGATTTGGTTTTGATTTTTTACGTAACTTTTTTATGAAATTTTTTCAGCTTTCTCGTGAAACTTTAGAAGTTGAAAAATGATATTTTATTCGAAAATTTTAAGTCATCATACTAAAAATTTTTTTTTCAGTCTCGTACTTTACTGAAAAAAATCTGGTGTGACTGGAGCACAGCACACAACTTTCTCTTACCTTCGGTAATCGAAAGTTGTGTTCTGTGCTTGTCACACCAGATTTTTTGTGTCGACATGTGTTTAGTTTCCGACAGTACGGTACATTTGATTTTCAAGGTGTAAAATTTATAAGTATGGGAAAATATTTATATTTTGTTACCATGGCAACCATTTCTCCTATCTTTTCTATGGAGTACAAGAGTAACGTGGTCTTCAGAAGATTTCAATCACAAAATGAGAATATACATTTTATTGAGAATCTAAAAAATAATTGATTTTTGAATTAAAAAAAAAAAAAATCGTTGGAGGGAATTTAGAGAAAATCGAAAATAACTGAAAAAGTGCATCAGTAAAGTACTAGCAATCTTTGGCCGATTTTAAGTTCAAAAGCTTCCTGTCACGTCCCATGGAGGTGCCTAATTTAAATATAAAATTTCAACCTCCTAGCTCTTAAAATTCTTGAAATATTTCGATCACAAACAGCCCACTTTTTTTTGGACTCGGAAACCGTCAAATTTCTCTCCCTATCTTTATTATTATTTTGTGTAGGAGGGTAGGTTGCAACCCCTCTGGCTTAGGCAGAGCTCAATTGGTGTTTCCAATCGATATGATTTGTTTTATATATTCGCGGTCGATTGAGTTATTTTTTTGAAAATACATACCCCGTATAAATTATGTTATTCAAATATTGATTAACGTCAATTTTTTTATTTTCTCCTCTCCCATCAATTTGTCTCATTAATATGTTTGTGTAACGTATCAACAAATATATTTGCTGGTAATGCTATGTGATCTAATGTTTATCAAATACCTACTATTTATATTTATTTGCCTTCTCAAATAGATAAAATAAAAATTTCTCTTTCTTTCTTTAGTCTCCATTTTCCGGCTAGCTGGCTACTTAGTAACTTTGACAGAATGCGCGTTTATTTAGTTCTTACAATAATATTAGAATTTGTACAAGGAGGCAATGTTTATAGTTCAAATAACGTTTGTAATTTTCTGAAGGAATTTCAAAAATATTATCAATCATGTATTTACAATGTATATGATGACCAAGATATGCCTTTTGGTAAAATACTCTTCTTTCTTTATAATATTTAATTGATAAAACATAATGTGAGACCGCAAGAGATACCAGTCTCTACCAGTACACAAGTGAATAATTCGGGACAGGGTGTTTTTAAGAGATTTGCATGAGGAGGCCTATATCCCGAAATTATTAAATATAAGCTCAAGAGAAGTTGTTGTTGATGTTAAGCAAGTACAGGTGCAGCAAATAAAGAGAGCCTTTGGATGCCAAATGCCGAAAAGGGGAGTCTCCTTTTCGGCATTCGGCATCCAAAGGCTGTCTTTATTTGCTCCACG
>JAKCPI010020120.1:0-14807 GCA_023213315.1 Euborellia annulipes | reverse complement strand
TTCTATTTCTTCAGGATTATTTCAAAAACTATTCAGTTTTCGGAAAAATGTCAAAGAATAAAAACTTTTTAAAATTTGAGTATTTTATCATAATATAACAAAAAAATTGAAAATTTCAAATCTTTTTTTTGAAAAAACTCCTTAAGTAAAGTACTACTTCCAAGTGACGTAATTACTCCAAAAGTTGATAGGAAATCTACAATTTTAGTGTAAGGAGCATATACCAAATTTCATCGATCTAGCTGCTTTGGTTTATAAGGAATCGTGTCCACACACACAATCTAGATGTAATTCCAAAAGAATATACGAGAAAGTCTCGGGGAAGTCAATCCTACATATTTTTTTTTTTGTAAAATTTCTCAGTGTGCGAATACTTTTTACACCCACTGCAGTGGTAGCCAACTAAATTGAAATAAATTGTCGCATGAGTCCGGGATGCGACCCCCACAGGCCAAGGCCCAAGGGCATTTGTTTTTATAATTATATTAACTTATAATTTAAAGGTATACTTAACCTTCACTCGTTATTTATAAAGATGTATGGAATTTTATTCTCTTTTGTACAAAAACGTATTAATTAAAGTGTTTCTAATTTATATATATCATCTTTTATAGCAAAACTTTTCGACAAGGAGTATAATCATACCTGAAGCTCTTGGAATCAAGACTATTAATGTAGTGGCTTACTGCAAACAAAAGAACAAAAAAATAAATTCATAGGTCGGCCCCGTTTCGCTTGCCATTGCAGTATAATTTACACATATTCTGTTCGTTTGAAACTTGGGCTGGGCCAGAAAATATAAAATTTGCCCACTCTGTATAGTAGGGTGGTCCAAAGCTTACAGATGGCTAAAAATAAAAATGTGAAATCTGGAAAACACGTACCCCTCATTTTGTTCCTTTATTTAGGCCGTGTCCAGTGAGGCGTTTCAATTTTCTATTGCATCCAGATACTGCGTTTTACGCTGCGTTTTAACGCTGGGTGGGATCAAAGTTCCCTATCGAAAAATACGTCCACTCGCAACGAACTTTCTCGTAAGCCCTGGGACGCGGCAATAGCACCCCGAGTATCTCGACCTCGCGGCGCTCGAGCGTAAAACGTGCGAGTGAGAAAACGCGCGTGGGCATCTGGACGGAATATATGTAGCTCGAGTACGTGAGTGAACTCGCGCGTAAGACGCCTCATCTGGACAGGCCCTTAAGTAAAATTTAGGGAGCGTACAAGTATTACAAAACGCAAAATTTTTTAAGATTTTTGAACCCCCCTCCCCCATGTAACGCGCCGTAACATTTTTCTGGACCCTCCTCTCCTAGACGTTACGCAACGGCCTAAGGGGCCATTTTTATCTAAAAGTCACAATTATGTTGCGCAAAGTACCGAAAAGTCGCTAAAATACCAAGTTACGTAACGAGATGTTCAACACTCCCTCCCCTCCTTGTAACGCATGGTAACGTATTACGAGACCCCTCCCCCAAATTGTGTTACGTAATACTTGTACGCTCCCTTACCTGCAAAATTCAAAGTCAATGTGATGTTCCTCCTGACAATATTCGATTTTTTGTCGATACCATGGAAAACCTTTCCTTTTTACTACAACGCTTCTCATTAACTTGCTTTCCTGTGATTTTTCCGACAAATCTGCAAATCGAAATTACGACCAGTTCTTTAGTTAACCTAGAGCTTTGAAATTCTTATACAGCATATGTAACTCCCGTGACAATGCAATATTTGATGTGTCTCATTAGGGTGGCTCTTATTTTTCAAAGTTGGAAATTTATTCGCGCTACCCCCTAATTTGGTGCCATTGCCAAAAAAAATAACCTGTGTAAAATTTCAGCTCAATCGACAAGGGGAAAGGGTGCCTCAAGGGCCCTGAAAATCGAAAAAAAAATCAGAAAATATTCATTTTATTTATTTATCTTGTTAAATATAAATTATATACAAAAAAGTGTTATATAAAAGTTGTAGATCTATAAAAAATGCACATAATAACATCTATCAGTTTTTTATGTACATCTAACGGTTTCAGAGAAAACCGCGAAAATCCATTTTTACTTTCTCTTACCTATACATGTAATATATATAGAGAGAGAAAATATTTGGTTTCATGTATTAAATTTGATGTCGAGATTTTGATGGATATACACGTTTTGAGATCACCTGAGTCCAAAAAAATGGTTTATGCAACTTGGGCTGCCTCGGTGGGGGTGGGGCGGTGGTGGGGGTGGGGGTGGGGGGTGTTTTGTGAACAAAATATCTCAATAACGAAAAGAGCTAGGAGGTTGAAATTTTATATTTAATTAAAGTCCCCCCCCCTGGCACGTGACACGAAGCTTTAGAACAAAATCGGCCAAAAAGTACTAGTACTTTACTGATGTACTTTTCAGTTTTTTTATTTTCGATTTTCTCAAAATTCGTTCTAACGATTTTGATTAAAATTCATAAATCAATTATTTTTTAGATGATCTTTGAAATGTATATTCTCATTTTTTCCCTTGATATATTTTGAAGCACACTTTACTCTTGTACTTCATAGAAAGATAGGATCAATGGTTCTCATGATAACAAAATATAAATATTTTTCTATACTGTGCTTATCACACCAGATTTTTCGTGTCAACATATATTTGGTGTCCAAAAGAATGGTACATGTGAATTTTAAAATGTAAAATTTATAAATATAGAAAAATATTTATATTTTGATATCATGAGAACCATTGATCCTATCTTTCTATGAAGTACAAGAGTAATGTGTGCTTCAAAATATTTCAAGGGCAAAATGAGAATATACATTTCAAAGATCATCTAAAACATAATTGATTTATGAATTTTAATCAAAATCGTTAGAACGAATTTTGAGAAAATCGAAAATAAAAAAACTGAAAAAGTACATCAGTAAAGTACTAGTACTTCTTGGCCGATTTTGTTCTAAAGATAAATAAATAAAATGAATATTTTCTGATTTTTTTTCGATTTTCAGGGCCCTTGAGGCACCCTTTCCCCTTATCCGATTGAGCTGAAATTTTACACAGGTTATTTTTTTTTTGGCAATGGCACCAAACTAGGGGGTAGCGTCAAAAAAAATCTCAAAAAAATTTTTCCCCAGTAGTAGCTAAGAGCCACCCTAGTGTCTCATCTTTGTATGTCAAATAATTTCAAAATGCTGTTCAAAAAAAAGAGGGGGTGGAATTTATAATGAAATATTTCTCTTCTTTTAAAATACAAATTGTCTTATTGTATCGTGTATATGTATATAACTCATACGTATTAATATTTTATTACAAAAACTAAAAAGAAATAAAATAATATAAAAAAAATTTAAAAACAACGCTTTTATAAATGTACTAAAAAGAGAAAAATAATTATGTATAATTTCTTTAAAATTATATTAAAAATTAATATATGTTACTAACAAGTAAAACTAAAAGCGTTGGGCGCGCAAATTAACATTCTCTTGCAATTTCCATTGCTGAGGATACACTAACCTTAATTCACCGATACATGAATAAAAAAAAAAAAATTTGGTGTTGGCTGTATCTTCTACACAGCCGGTGGCTTTTTAACGTGACAACGTCTTTTGCTTAACTTGACTTGACTTGATTTTTTTCTCTTACCTATATTGAAATATAAAGAGGAAAGTATTGTTTTTTTTTTTTTTACTAGTACTTTGTTCCCATTAATAAACATGTTCAAACATTTTCATTGTAACTATATATGACAGGTGTGGCCAAACTTTTATCCATTAAGGGCGACTTATGCTTAAAAAATGAAGTTTTTCGAAAAAAAAATTAATTTTGGAATTAATTACTCGGGATTTTTTTATTTATTCTATTAGAAGTTATCTTTCTGCTCTAAATGACATCTCATTTAGTCTGATCTGATTAGCCATTCGGAATCTACAGGGGTTTAAACTTTCAAATTAGAATTTACCGCCGAGCGGTAAAATGAAATGATAGGAAAAAATAAATGGTGAAATCTTTAGCTGAAAACTCATTCTTTCTAACCGTATATTCCCCATAATTATACCTCTTAAGACAGAGGAGTTATTCAAGCCGATAAACTTTTTCGTGCATGCCCCTCTAACCTGCCTCTATAGACACATGATTTGTAAGAAGTTGTGACCTCAAAAAATTAATTAATCTAACTGGTACATTTGAGTCACTTTTCAAACTGTTTTGCCTAACTACCCGCCAAGTCTATGGTATTAAAATGTATTCATAAAACATATAATAGGCTTATTTATACAATTAAAATTTGCTAATCCTGCGCCTAACGCTTTTAGTTTTAGCAACATATATTAATTTTTAATATAATTTTAAAGAAATTATACATAATTATTTTTCTCTTTTTAGTACATTTATAAAAGCATTGTTTTTAAATTTTTTTATATTATTTTATTAGTAAATTGAATGCGCTTCAAAAAATTACGGATGACTTTTTTTGCTAGACTAACCGTTAAGGGCCGGTTGCTTCATCCTGGGTGAGTTTGTTAGCCCCGGGCTAAATGGCTTTTTTTTGTAATGCAGAAACCCTCTTCCGGGGGAACAAATCATGTTCTGTTTGTGAAGTTTGCAACTCCATTAAGGCATCTTATAAAAATTATTAAAAATAAAAATTGATATTATCACCCATAATTTAAATAAATATTATTAATATACATTTAAATATAAGAATTTAATTTTTTTTTTGCTAAAATTTGAAAATTTTCAAAAAAATAAACAAGATTTATTAGAGTTCACATAACAATTAGTCAATTGTTCCAATCTTCACAACTATTTTGACAAATTGCCAGCTGTGTGGCTCAAATAAAGATAATTTCAAAAAGAAATATACCTTTTATTTTCACCTAACAAGAAGTAATATCAACTGAAAATATTTATATAAATATTTAATATCAATTTGCATTCAATTTGAAAACAAATAGTTTTATTAACAAGACATGTGCAATGCCTTAGATGAAGTTAGGAGAATATTCAACAACTTGCAATATATCCTGGATACAGTGGCGTATTCAGGGGGGGGGGGGGCCAGGGGGCCGGGCCCCCCAAAGCCTTCTCCAAAACAAAAAAATACCTACTGTTTTCCCTAATGATTTTTTTTTTTTTAAATAATAATTTTATTAACTCTCATAAATTCTAAAAACTAACAAAAAACTTATAAATAATTGAAAAATTCTCTAATATTTACGAATTTTGTATTAAAATTATTTTTTATTTCAAGAAAAAAAAAATTTTTTTATTTGTTTTTTATTTATAATTATTATATTATCTAAAAAAAATTTCTCCACTTGAAGTTTCTTGGAGAAGGAGGGGGGGGGGGGGTTCATAAAACTTTTGGGCCCCCCCCCAAGCAGAAATCCTGGCTACGCTACTGCCTGGATATACGAGTATAATCCTGATTGACATAAAATGAATAATAACAAAAAAAACGGTAGATTCCATATTGCATTTATATTATTTTTTATATTTATATTGGTGAAGTTAGGATGCTTGAGTTCATAATACATGTTCGTACGTGTCAACCCAGGGCTAAATCTTAGCCCCACCTTTGGGCCTGGGCTAACTTTAGCCCGGACCTTGGCTCCAATTCCCCATATATCTATATGAAATTACTCAAAAGTGAGGTTAACTCAGGGCTAAATATGGCGACGAGATCTGATGCAAGCGGGCCCTAGCCTATAACATATTTTATAAAAAATACTTTCTCTCCTATATATTTCATATATAGGGTACGAGAAAGTAAAATACAACATTTAATCATTTTATTGATAAAATAAGTAGAATATAAGGTAAAATAACAAATATATGTACTTCTAGAATACTTCTTTTAGCAATAAAATGATGAAATATCGTATATTTTACTATAAAAATAAAACTGAAGTGGGTTTCTGCACTACAAAAAAAGTCGGGGCTAACAAGCTCACCCAGGATGAAGTAACCGGCCCTAAGGAGTTACAGGTGTTAATAGTCGAATTTAGGGGAAACCGATGAATTTTGACCTTCTGACGAGCCAAGTAAACGTTGTCCCATCGGCCTAAAATTTTGCAGGTAAATTTTACTTAAATAAAGAAACAAAATGATGGGTACATGTTTTCAGATTTCAGACATCATATTTTTTGGACCACCCTACTGTATAGTTATTAATTGCCCAGCTGCTTTCAATCCAATAAAGTTTATTTTGTTGGAATGAAACCAGGAGGTGGATAATCTTTACTATAAAGTTCGCTCCCACTAGAGACCGCTGCACAGTGGTCCCAGAGAAATTTTAGGGCGCCAAAAATCAAAAAAACCTATGTCAGTAAATTAACAAAAGATGAAATCTATTGTGAAGTAGAGACTCCAAGGCATCTATTTTCACACACGAGAACCGTTGTATTGTGTAACTTTTTATGTGAGATGAGCACGAAGTGGGCATAGTTGAGTGCCAGCTGGTTGCTGTATTCTCTACATGTTTTTCAACCGCGCTGTTTTCCTATGACGTAGTGTTTTGATTTTTCCTGTGAATGTTTTTAGGAAGTATTTTTCGTGCTGAACACGTATTTTTATTCATTTTTGGATTTTGATAAAATGCAACGCAACAATTTAATGTTTAAAGTAAATACTTTATTGTAATTTTTTTTTTTACAATAATATGCTTACAAAACGCATGTAGAGCCATGTAGCAAAACCGACTCGGCACATTTCTCCATTCAAACATGTACTTTCACATGGCGTTTTCAGTTTTTGCGGTAATTTGCGGTTTTTGAAAATAAATCACTTTTAAGTTCAAAGTTTTTTTTTTTTTTTTGATCATCAGTGATTTTATTAAATTAACATGTGAAAAGTTGGTGTACATTCACAGAGAAATGATGAGCAACATTTATTTTAAATTTTAGAATTTTAGATTTTACTAGTTTTTGAAATTATGCTATTACTTCATCAATAACTTATGTGGAATTGATCCATGAGGCCAGAAAGGGAGCAAAATTGAAAATCTTGGAAGCATTGTAAATCCACAAAGCATTCAAAAAAGGTCAAAAACTGATGAATGAGCAATTGTTTTTACATCAAACACCTTTGTATTTGTTGTATATTTTGATACCCATCATGCAAAAAAATCCAAAATTTTGAGATTTCACCCTCCCCTCCCAGTGACCCTTTTGAAGTAGGGATGAAAATACTTTGAAAAATGAACTCAGTGTGTTCCAAAAACCCCAATATCGAAGTTTCAGTTTTTTGGCGTCCTAAAATTTTTTTCAGACCACTGTGCGCTAGTGTGCTTCCTTCATGATTCTTTCGTTCTTCACGTTAACCATAATCACAATTGTGATTCGTTCTTTGAATTAAAATTTAAAATCGCCATGATAATATTCAACATAACATGCCTTGGGAAAAATTGTAAACTTGGAAAATTGAAGATATGAATGTAAGAGGTAGATAATCACCAGTGGCGGTCCCAGAATTTTGTCAAGGGGGGGGGCCCAAATTTTTTTTTTTTATTATTCATTTTTTTCGGTAGCGAAGGCCATTTATACGTATTCTATATACAGGGTTATTTATAATTCGTTGTGTTCCAGCCAGGATGAGATAGAAGGGCAAAAATGCTACAAATTTAACCCCCTCAATGTATGGCCGAAAGTTAGTAGTTTCTGAGATATTCAAGAAAAATCATTTTTTTAGAAATATCCCATTTTTGACGCTAACGACGAGTTTAAAAAAACGGTTGATTCAATGTTAGCTATGTATTTTTTTATTAGTAAGTGAGTTAGTAATAACTCTTAATAAGTAATAAAATATACCAAATCATTGAGAATTTGATTACTACGGCCAATAACAAATTTGAATTTATTTAATTATTTTACGTTAATTATTATTTCGAGTCATCCAGTCAAAAAAAATCCTATGACACCAAATGTACAAACTACTAAAAAAACTTGCTCGTTTCATTAGCTATCCAAAAAGGTACAATAGTTAATAAGGTTATGGAGAAAGAAAAACCAGCGACTGCTTTCCACGTTAAAATAATTTATTCGCAGATATTTCGGTAAGCTTAACGCAAACCATCCTCAGTGCTTCAAATTATATGATTGTGGAGCGTTTAACAAACTCATAAAATGCTTGAGAAGCCATTCTATACATGGAGGGACAAAACCACATGAAGCAAGTCACTGAGAGAAAAACAGCATCTACAGTATATACATAAGACACAATCGAATTTTTTTGTATGCTTTACGATGATTTCTCACAGTGACCCACCAGGCGCGTGTACTTTCTAATACTCTATTTTTTAGTATTAGTATTTAGTATTAGAAAGTACACGCGCCTGGTGGGTCACTGTGAGAAATCATCGTAAAGCATACAAAAATTCGATTGTGTCATATGTATATACTGTAGATGCTGTTTTTCTCTCAGTGACTTGCTTCATGCGATTTTGTCCCCTCCATGTATAGAATGGCTTCTCAAGCATTTTATGAGTTTGTTAAACGCTCCACAATCATATAATTTGAAGCACTGAGGATGGTTTGCGTTAAGCTTACCGAAATATCTGCGAATAAATTATTTTAACGTGGAAAGCAGTCGCTGGTTTTTCTTTCTCCATAACCTTAATACTGTTGACCGTTTACTACAATAGTTAATATTTTGTGTTAATAACATTCAGGGGCGTATATAAAGGGGGGGGGGCGAGGGGGCCCGCCCCCCCCGAAATTTCCCAAACACATATACATATATAGGGATATATAGACATCAGCGCAACAAATTTTTCCGCAGGATGGAAAACTTTGGTTCCGCAAAAGAAAAAATCTTCCCCAAATAATTTCGTGTGAAAAAAATTTAGTTTCTTAAAAAAAAAAATTTCCGCAAAAAAATTTTTTGAGTTCGGGCCCCCCCCCCCCCGAAAAAAAAATTTCTATATACGCCCCTGATAACTTTATTAAAAACAATGTTTTCTGCATGACAAAGTGAAGTGAACCTGAAAAAAATAAAGATATTACTTAATCAATTTACTTCTTTTATTTCAAATTTCCAAATTTATTGGATACATCCTACCTAAGACAGGTTACAATGAGTTTTGATTGTGGTTCTCTCATAAAAAATATTAACTATTGTACCTTTTTGGATAGCTAATGAAACGAGCAAGTTTTTTTAGTAGTTTGTACATTTGGTGTCATAGAATTTTTTTTTGACTGGATGACTCGAATTAATAATTAACGTAAAATAATTAAATAAATTCAAATTTGTTATTGGCCGTAGTAATCAAATTCTCAATGATTTGGAATATTTTATTACTTATTAAGAGTTATTACTAACTCACTTACTAATAAAAAATCTGGTGTGACTGGCGCACAGCACACAACTTTCTCTTACCTTCGGTAATCGAAAGTTGTGTACTGTGCTTGTCACACCAGATTTTTTGTGTCGACATGTATTTAGTTCCCGGCAGTAAGGAATATTTGAATTCAGATGTAAAATTTATAAGTATGGGAAAATATTTATATTTTGTTACCAGGGCAACCATTTCTCCTATCTTTTCTATGGAGTACAAGAGTAAAGTGTGCTTCAAACAATTTTGAGGGCAAAACGAGAATATACATTTGAAAGAGCATCTAAAAATTAATTGATTTTTGAATTTTAATCAAAATCGTTAGAGCGAATTTTGAGAAAATCGAAAAAAACTGAAAAAAGTACATCAGTAAAGTACTAGTACTCTTTGGCCGATTTTGATTAAAAGCTTATTTTCCGGTCCCGGGGGGTGTTTAACTTAAATATAAAATTTCAGTCTCATAGCTCAATTCCTTCATGCTTAAAATTTGACACACACCCACCCACCCACCCACACACAGACAGACCATGTCGCGAAAACCACTTTTTGGATTCAGGGGACCTCAAAACGTGAAGATCCATCAAAATCTCGACATCGAATTTTTGACATGAATCCAATACTTTCTCTCTATATATATATTACATATATACATAGGTAAGAGAAAGTAAAAAATACATAGCTAACATTGAATCAACCGTTTTTTACTTTCTCTTACCTATGTATATATGTAATATATATATAGAGAGAAAGTATTGGATTCATGTCAAAAATTCGATGTCGAGATTTTGATGGATCTTCACGTTTTGAGGTCCCCTGAATCCAAAAAAGTGGTTTTCGCGACATGGTCTGTCTGTGTGTGTGTGTGTGTGTGTGTGTGTGGGTGGGTGTGTGTGTGTGTGTGTGTTCAATTTTAAGCATGAAGGAATTGAGCTATGAGACTGAAATTTTATATTTAAGTTAAACACCCCCCGGGACCGGAAAATAAGCTTTTAATCAAAATCGGCCAAAGAGTATTAGTACTTTACTGATGTACTTTTTCAGTTTTTTTCGATTTTCTCAAAATTCGCTCTAACGATTTTGATTAAAATTCAAAAATCAATTATTTTTTAGATGCTCTTTCAAATGTATATTCTCGTTTTGCCCTCAAAATTGTTTGAAGCACACTTTACTCTTGTGCTTCATAGGAAAGATAGGAGAAATGGTTGCCATGGTAACAAAATATAAATATTTTCCCATGTTTATAAATTTGACATCTTGAATTCAATTGTACCCTACTGTCGGAAACTAAATACATTTAGACACAAAAAATCTGGTGTGACAAGCACAGAACACAACTTTCGATTACCGAAGGTAAGAGAAAGTTGTGTGCTGTGCGCCAGTCACACCAGATTTTTTAAACTCGTCATTAGCGTCAAAAATGGGATATTTCTAAAAAAATGATTTTTCTTGAATATCTCAGAAACTACTAACTTTCGGGCATACATTGAGGGGGTTAAATTTGTAGCATTTTTGCCCTTCTATCTCATCCTGGCTGGAACACAACGAATTATAAATAACCCTGTATATATTTCACCTGGATTGGTAGCCAATGGCCCAAAATTTATGATGTAGGGAAGGTGAAGAAGAGGGTGGCGCAAAAACCCACTAATTTTTTTTTTCGATCTCGTATGACAATATTTTAATTTATCATGTTTTAAGAGATCTCCAAAGATGAGCTCAAAAAAAATTTTTTAAGGGAGATCAAAATTTTTAAAAATTTCTAAATTAGTCAAAAATCGAATTTTTTTCTAAATATTTTTCGAGATCTATATATTTGAATAAGATAATAGTATTCAAAATACCTCGATTCGGACTTAACTAGTCATAGATATATTTAACACTCACATGTCTTGTTTTTTTTTTTTTTTTTTTTTTAAGGTCTTTTTCGGCATCTAAGGCCATTTAGACCCCATCCCTATTTATTTCAAATGATTTGTAGTCAAATCAAATGAAATAAATTTTCTCGCTTGGGATGGGAAGCGAACCCGGGACTCCGGTGTGAGAAGCTAATGTCTTCTCACTGAGCCACGGCTCCCGGGCTCACATGTCTTGTTGAATTTTTTTTTTTTTTTTAATTTTTTTCTCGTTATAGTCGAATTTTATAGTCGAAAAAAAAAATAAGTTTCTTAAATTTTCAACCCAAAATATTAATTTTTAAAGGTTCCTCAAATTTTTTTTTAGTTTGTCTGCATTTCTTTCGATGTTTTCAAGCGACCTATTCATATTAAAGATTTAATAAATTCTTATTTTCTTTTAATTAGTAAGATATTTGAGAAAACTCGGACCTTAATTTGCAAATTAGCAAGTTATTAATTAATTATATTTTCAGAACTCTGTTTTTTTTTTTTTTTTTTTTTTTTTTTGTTCAACTCGTGGTGTATTTTTGACGATTATCTTTACTAATTAAAAGAAAAAATTTATTAAAAATTTAATATGAATATTTAAAGATCGCTCGAAAACATCGAAAGCAATGCACTGACAAATAAAAAAAATTTTGAGCGACCTTTAAAAATTAACATTTTAACTAGGTAGAGCCTTGTTTGAAGAAGATGGAACTGACTAGTGGGTAATAGTGTTGATATTTATTTTGTTCCGGATTCAAATTAACATTAATAAAGAACTGTATTCGTTTGCAAATTTTATAATATGCTAAAACAAAAAGGTACAATTTTGAAGATTGTGTCAGAACCTATTTCGCTGGTCATTGTCCGAAGATAATTTAGGGAGGATGTAGACCAGATTCGAAAATTGTATTGCTTAATTTGAACAATTCCAAAATGATACGCCACTCTCGCTTAGAAAAAAGTTTTGAAAACCACCTTTAAAGGGACAGTGGGGTACCGTATTTTAGCTGGCCTCCCCCCGTTATATTTTTTTCGGGCCCCATTATTAAAGGGTATAATTTACAAGTAAAACCATGAATTTTTTTTTAAATGTATATTTCTACATTACACAAACAATCAAAAATCATTTGGTATCCAAATGGCTTAAATAAAATCATCGAACTGCCTGGGATCCGAACCCGCGACCCTTGGAATACAAGACTAGCAGGCTAACCCTAATAGTAGTTAATTAGAAGGAAATGTATATTTATTTAGGCTTAACTAACTACTACTTATATCACAAAAAATCAAAACCAATAATGCCATTAAGTAGGAAGAAAAATTTATAAATTCTCTATTTTGTTTTTGCTTTCTAATGGTAGATACACACTTGTAAATATTTTCGCCGAACGCGTTTGACGAAAATATTTTCATCGAACGCGTTCGGCGAAAATATTTACAAGTGTGGATTCACCTTAAGATCCAGTTTTTTAGTCCACCCGATCCGATACCAGTGTAGGGAAATATTTAAGCTAAAAAAAAAGTATACGGTATATATCGTTGCCTTACAAGAAAACATGACAAAGTAAAAAATTGATCATTTGTAAAAAAAAAAAATGGCCATATATACTCAAATATCATGAATAATATTCATACCTAGGGTTAGATTACCATGATTTATTGAGGCCAGATCCGGACAGACAACTTCAGGTGGATCTAGAGGGTATGAAAAATTTTTTGAAAATTAGGCAATGAAATTTGCGTTTTAGCTATCCTGGGACGAGAAAAATTTATATTTTTTTTTGTTTAGTTTTAAAATATTAAATAAAACTTTTGAATTTTTGTCTGTCTAAAGGGGGGGGGGCTCGGGCCTCTCTGGGCCTGGTGATAATGACCACTTTTGGTGAATTGAATTTTTTACATAAACATGTAGCCACTTCTATTCTCTATCGGTAAATGAAGGTACTTTTAATAAATAATACATATTAGTACATAGTTTTAATAAATAGTAGGCCCTACATAGATTCTGAAAGTGAAAGTTATGCATCTTTTCATGAAATTTCAAAGCTTTTTTGACAAACATGATTTCTTTGCTTGTTTGGTTTTTTTTGATAAATATAATTATTTTTCATGTTTTTTTGTTCATTTTAAAACAATTTATATGAAGAGAAAATAAAATGAGGTCTTATGAATTCATTATTTCTTATGTTTCATTCATTCCTGCATTCTTTATAACTTAAATCTGATTCTTTAAAACAACTGACAAGGGGACGGCCAAGTGAGTATATCACGGATTCGTTTGAAAAAAATTGAGGTTATACTTTGAGCCAAAAAAATGTTCCCGTGTTTCGGCGTTTTACTCCATAGAGCCCCGATTGGCCAAAAAAATAAATAAATACCGAAACAATTTTCGCGCTTTCAAGTAGTTTCTATTTGAAACATTACGTAACAGTCAGCTGTGGCTAGGCTGGTAGCGTAGCCGACTGATAAATATGAGGTCCCGGGTTCGAACGACGGAGTATGTATTTTTTTTTTAATCTTTTTATGTTATTGTAACAAACAATATATTTAAAACTGTTTCATATTATTTTTTTTAGTAATTAAATTTTAAAATTTTGTTAAAATTGTTTTTTGAGTTTATTTATTACTTTAAAATTAAAATTTAATTTAAATACATGAAGAAAATATCATTTATTACAGTATTTAAATATATGAAGAAATAAGAAAGGCCATAAAATAATCCATAAATTAAATAAATACATGAAATTAATAAAAAATTTATTTGCTTATATTTGATTAAAAAAATTATGTAGCTACAGTCAAGCGAATATAGATAACTTACTTTTTTAATTTACTTGTACACTTACCCCCACACGAAGTAGGGTGATATATATAAGTCATAAAAACATGCAAAACAAATAAGTAGGCGACAATTAGCGCAGTTTATAAAGGATTTTTTAAAAAATTTTTAAAATTTAATTACTAAAAATCTGGTGTGACTGTCGCACAGCACACAACTTTCTCTTACCTTCGGTAATCGAAAGTTGTGTTCTGTGCTTGTCACACCAGATTTTTCGTGTCGACATATATTTAGTTTCCGCCGATATATTAAAATTCAAGATGTAAAATTTATAAGTATGGGAAAATATTTATATTTTGTTACCATGGCAACCATTTCTCCTATCTTTTCTATGAAGCACAAGAGTAAAGTGTGCTTCAAACAATTTTGAGGGCAAAACGAGAATATACATTTGAAAGAGCATCTAAAAAATAATTGATTTTCGAATTTTAATCAAAATCGTTAGAGCGAATTTTGAGAAAATTGAAAAAAAACTGAAAAAGTACATCAGTAAAGTACTAGTACCCTTTGGCCGATTTTGATTAAAAGCTTATTTTTCCGGTCCCGGGGGCTGCCTAACTTAAATATAAAATTTCAACTTCCTAGCTCAATTCCTTCATGCTTAAAATTGAACACACACACAGACACACAGACACACAGACAGACAGACCATGTCGCGAAAATCACTTTTTTTGGATTCAGGGGACCTCAAAACGTAAAGATCCATCAAAATCTCGACATCGAATTTTTGACATGAAACCAATACTTTCTCTCTATATATATATTACATATATACATAGGTAAGA